>VZTV01039103.1:23761-45193 GCA_013400875.1 Anhinga rufa | reverse complement strand
ATCTCACTCCCAGCTATCAGTCCGGCCAGCTGCTCGGCCCCTCCGCTGGAGATCAGTGCCCCAGTTCTGCATGGTGTGTTAGCTCAGCCTGTCTTCACCAGCACTTACAGACTGGCTCGAGGCTTCGTACTGCTCCCCTTATGTCAAAATGTGTTGAAAGGGTGGGATGGGCAGCTGGGCCCGTAATGCCTTAAGCTTTGAACTTTTTTTTTACTCATTTGTGAATTGTTTGGAGTATACTGAAACTGCATGGATCAAATTCAGATGGGCAGGTGTTGTCAGCCCTTCTATAACCCAGAACAAAGGCAGAGGGAGGTGTAAGCTATGAGTGTACTTGGTCAGGACTGCTCAAAGTCCTTGCACATCTGGAAATCATGGTCACTTGACGATGTGCTGTGGCTCTTCCAGTGTGCTGTAACTACAGTGGCCTCTCAGCAGGAGCTATCTACATCCAGGCTGAGTAGAGGAACAGCTCCCAGAAAGCAAGGTAGGCCCTGCCAGATTTGGGCTGGTTCTGGGGGACACAATGGAGCAGGAATGTTTGCAGTTTCCTCAGGTGAAGTTCACTTTGAAAATAGCTGGGAAAGGTTATACTCTGGGCCTTCTTTTTTGAGGACCAGTGCTCCTTAAGCAATGGATACTCTTTCCCTTTGGTCTCCCAGACCATCAGCTAGTTTTTATATACTAGGCAGTGACATCCCTAATCAGAAAACTAAAGCTGTGATGCAATAAAAAAGTGGAACTCTTGAAGAAAAATTAAACCTGTCACCGCTATGAGTATAGTTTTTATAGCACTTTTTGTTCTAAAGCACTTAATACATTGTCCAAAATAGACACCTAATTATAGCTGAAATGCCACATTAAGAGCCTTTTTAGTAAACAATTAACACATTACGCATATCTCTTCCAGGAAGGAGTGGGGGGAATGGGTAGGTTGGCTCAATTTTGTTTTTTCAGATGCCATAAACGGCTAAGAATTGAAGGCTCTGGAGCAGGAAGGATCAAAATGCCTTCCCGAGAGCTCCCAAGCACATACTCGGTGCACCAATCAATTTCCCCATACCTGGCACCCTTCCTAGGCTTCCTCTGAGGGGGGGAAGAGAAAAACCTGTTGGTTGTTTCTAAGAAGAGTCTGTTGTTGATGTGTCAATATGAAAGCATGGTCTGTTCCCTTTCCAAAGGCAGCATCTCGTGGCTTTCACTGTTGTCTGCAAAATCTTCAATGTACAGGTGTATGGTTTTGTACGTTGGTGTTAGACTCAAGTTCTGCTGAGCAGTAGGGCAGGATGCAGCAGCCTTCTTGTTTGCAGGACTTCTGAGCTTTACACTTCATCTATAGCATTAACGTTAATCTCAGGCCACCTACACGAATGGGTGAAAGGCAGTAAACACTTGCGAATCCAGAATATCTTTGTTGGGTAGATGGAGATGCCCGTGTTCTCCTGTACTCTCACACCAGCATTAGCCAGTATCTCCATCACGTTTATTTTGTCCAAAACCTTTAGTCCTATTTTGCTGCCACCTCAGGTGAGAAAGTGAGGCTGCAAATTTCCACCTAACAAATCTTTTATGTGACAGCTGGCCAGACAAGTGGGCTGTGGCATCAGCAGTCCCTGGCGGATGGGAAAGACACTTCGGCTAATACCACAAACCACTGGTGCTTTCTTATTGTCCTGAAATGTGGTTCTGCTCTCAGGAGTGTCTCCAGGGTTTTCATGTTTTTGCTGCCTACCAGCTTGGGATCTTCTTGACTCTGTCCTGCTGCCAAGGACAGTTTTCTCTTAATTTGGCTGGTCATTATTGCTGTGACAGGCATAAGAAGCCCAGCTTCCAGATCAAGGCTGGCTGTGCAATACTGACAGAAAGTCAGGAAAGCTTTTTGTTATCTATGTTTAAATTTTGGCTGTGCGTAATAGCATAACTAGTCTTCTGGACAGAACCCCAGTTCAGGGTAGCAAGGACAAATAGCAGTAGGAGTGATAAACACAGATGGCTCTTGTCATGTAGCTCCTTCCTAAAGTCTGGAAAAATCACTGTTGGCAAAGCAATACAAAGCTGATAACCTCTTTGGGATGGGCAGTACTAGCGTGGGTGAAGGTGATGGAATGACTAGCTTGTATTGAATGAATAACACTTTATAAAACTGTGATTTCCTGAAATTAACATTTTGACCTGCATTTTCACAGGGAAAATAATAAAGCTGGAAAAAAAGACTCTGCATTCTCATTGCTAGTCGTTTGATACGTTGTTCCAGAGAACAAGACAATGGTGCTGAATAACACATTTTTCAGGAAGGAAAGCCAGGTCTGAATTAACTCTGCTATGTATTACCCTAGTTTCTGGAGAATGCAGGGAGAAGTCATTTCTGGGTATGAAGAGGCAGCAATAACTTTGATGGATCTGAGCACAGGTTTTGCTAAATATACTGGCATCTCTATTTCCAAGCAGATAGTCCCTTTTCCTCCTCCTGTCCCTTTGCAGGCTTTGCTTTGCTGCACTGGGAGCTGTTGAGTCTTCTCAACAGTGCAGAAGTACCTCTGGGATCCAGAGGCACCAGGTCAGGCAAGCAGAGCTCCAGCGCTTCGCCCACACCTTTCAGCAAGCGCTTGCTGTTAGTGCAGGAGCTGTTTGTCTCCTCTTCAGTGGTACGTTTCTGTTAAATCAGCACAGTGGCCATGGGGTGTTCTGGTGGCATTGCCAGTGAGCAAGTGAGGTCAGTTATCTTGAAACATAAATGCCAGCTGAAGTTGGGGGGCTGCTATCATGTACCTGTGTTTGTACCGTGAACACAGAAGTCATATCAGTTGTCCACAAAATGAGGTAGGGGTTTTTGTTCCTAGACTTCCTGTAAAGGTACAGCTCAGTGAAGCACCAGACCACCTCTTGGCTCCGAGGACAGCCCAAGCCCAACACTACTTTACAAGCAGCATAAAAGAGCTTCTGCTGAGCCTTTGCCCTGGACCTTTGTGCTGGCCCAGACTCTCTCCAAGCCGTCTGCTCCTCTGCACTGTGGGTGGCAGAAACAGTGGCCTCTTTACCCAAGCAGCCCAGCAGAGGTAGGTGTGTGTCCGTGCAGGTGCTTGGGGCCTGGTACACTTCTTCTCAGGGACACTTGTGTAGTAAGAAGTGAGACTGCCCCTTGGAAGAGCCACAAGCATTGCCTTTTCCCTTATGTTGTCCTGTGCACTCTTATTCCTCATGTTTTTACTCATTGGAAGGAGCTGCAGGGCTGAGCAGAGCCTTAAAGTTACCCTACCCACAGCTGCAGCCATGGGCAAGTCAGAAATACATCTTCTGCTTGAAAAAGTTCAAAGGAGCATGGCCACTACTCCTGGCAGCAGTTCCTTACACAGGAGCTCACACATCATTAGCAGAGCAACAACCAGCAGCTCATCCATCCATCTATCGATGGCAGCGTTGCCCGCCCCCCCATGCAAAGCTTCACGCCTTCTCACAGACAAGAGCTTTAGAGTTGGTTTATTACCAGTTTTCTTTAGATTAAGCAGACCTTCAGTATATAAAAATAATGTATACAAATTAGTAGTTAATGTTTTACATTTCTGGCTAAAAGGCATTTATAAGTTACACATTCATTTCCCTCCCCTCCCCTTTGAGCTTGTGTATGATATTGAGCCGGTTGGCACTTAGCATCTTAATTACAGCAGGAAGCAGTCACTGCTCTAGCTTACAGTGAGGACTTACCCTGGTCTAAAAGCTGAGGCTAGCGAGAATGTACATGGCAGCCACGCATCCTCATCAGGGTGAGCGGTGGCCATTTAACAAAGTAAATGCATTAATAGGTTTATTGCGACAGTACATGGTTTGGATTTACTCATCAGCAGGGCAGGGGAGCAATCAAGTCCAGTGCGTTATGTGGAGGCTTGGGCAGCTCTCTGGCCTCTCTCCTGCATGATTTCAGCAGTGACCCTGCAGCGTTTTGGGATTGTGGTGGTTGCTGCAGGGGCTGGAGGCTGCCTAGCACCTGCTGCATGTTGTATCCTGCAGCCACTGGCTAATGGGGAGCAGCCTCGTGCTCCCTGAGGGCTGCTGGTCACTGTTGTCTCTGAGGCTCCAGCCCCAACAGCAGAGGCAGGTGTCAGGGATGCAGGAGGGGGCAGAGCAAGGTACCACCTTGCAGAGACAAGGATAATAAATCCTTGACCCTGCTGCTGATGGTTGTAGCTATGGAGCCTCCCCTGCAGTGACGAACAGAGTCACTGCAGCCTTGGGAATCTGGTGAGGTCCTGTATGTAAGTGTTCCAGTCCCTGCTCCCATAGCACAGAGAAATTTTAAGGAAGACATCTAAAATGACTGTAAAATAGCACCCCTGCCAGCTCCTGGGATATGGGAAGTGCCCAGGGTGGGATCTTTGCAGCAAGCTCCTCACTGGAGAGGAGGTGCAGCCCATGCCTGCTTGGCTCTGCAGTGGAGGAGAACACGGGTCTCAAAGGGCTCCACAAAACAGGGGAGATGTGCAGGGATGGCTGCATCCCTGGCTTACAACCCTCCTCCCCTCCTGCAGTGGGAAATCAAAGGCACCAGCAAGCTGAAAAGTGGGGCACACCAGTGCGCAGGGCTGACCCTGAGACAGGTGTGCAATGGAGCAGCTCTGGGGTAGGGATGGGGCAGCCCCTCTTTTCCTTCCAAGAGAAGTTGGGACCCTTTCTGTGCCCCCTGCCTCCTTGCCCATACCCAGGAGGGTCCCTCAGCCCTGCCAGCCTGGAGGAGAGGAGCCCAGAGGCATCGCTAAGCAAGCACCAGGGGATCCCTGCATTGGACCCAAGGACATGCAGGGTGGGAGCTGGCACACTAAGCAGCTGGAGCAGCTAGGAGCTGGCACTGTCCCTCCTCTCTGTGTCGTCCCAGGCTGGCAGGTGATGTCCTGCAGTCCCATCTGCGTCAGGAGGATGGTCCTGCCCAGGTCCTGGCAGCTGCAGGGACGGCACCAGTCACAGCGAGATGTCCGGCGTCACCTGCAGGCTCTGCCCCGCAGCCCGTTTCTTGGCACTGCTACGGCCCTTGTCTGTGCGCCGGTAAGGGTTGTTCCGCAGATCTGCACCGGGAGGAAGCACAGAAGCTGGCTGAGCTCTACCTGCCTGCCCCTGGTCAATGTGGGACCCAGTCACCCACCACCACCCAGGAGTCACCCCATTTGGGTACGAGGATGCTCAGGAGAAGCTGGACCCACTACACACAGAAACAGGAGCAGCAACAGCTACGACCAGCCTGCAGGATCACATCCCTCAGCTCTTCTGGTGCCCAGCACTGTACCATGGGGCTGGGGCTGATGCTGTGGTGCCCTCGGGGTTGGCTTTCAGCATGGGGCAGAGTCCAGCCGGTCTGCCATCAGCCAGAGGTATCGATGGGCCGAGAAACCCGAGGGTGGCAAAGTCTGGCAGCTCCTGCCTGCACTGTGCCCTTGTCCTGAGCCCAGCCACCCCCACGTTACCTACAAAGGACTCTCCTCATTGAAGCTCACATCGCAGAAGAGCCGGGACGAGCGCTTGCCCGTCCGGGCCGTGAAAGGAACAGTTTTCAGAGCTGAGCAGAACAATCCAGAGAGACAGCGAGGAGGGGGAGCAGGAAGAATCAGAAGAGGAGGAAGAGCTATGAGACAGGGCAGAGAGCACTTGGCAGCTACAGGTGGGTTTGGTCCCCACAACGGGGCTTGGTGGCCCTCCGGCTCCAGGCTGTGACAGCCCCCCGCAGCCCCCATCACCAAGGGTCTCCCCGCTGGCACTGAGCGCTGGGTCTGCTGCAGGGGGGACACCTGGCCGTTCACCTAAAGTAATCTCTCACCTGAAATAATATCCTCGATGGCCCCATCTTTTCCTTCATAAATGAGCGGCTCCTTCACCATCTGCTTCTTCTTCAGCTCGGCGATCATGTCCATCTGCTGCCGCTTGGCTTTCTGGGTGGGCAACTGCGGTTGGGGACAGCACGGGGTGAACAGTATGGCCTCGCCCACACCCTGAAGGTGCCCCATCTTCACCTTCCACCAGGACCTGCTTTGCCCTTCCCCACTGTGCAGCCTGCTTGGGGCTGGAGCAGAGCTGCCCCACCACTACAGAGGGATATGTGGGGCACCTTCACCTCAGGCTGGTCCTTGCTGCCAGGGGGGTTGGATTCTGCCTCTTTGGCCGCGGCTTCTTGTTTCTTCCACAGCTCAATGTCCTGCTCTGCTTTCTTGGGAGAGGCATAGGGAGGGTGTGCTGAGCCAGGGGGGTGTCCTGCCAGGGGACTGCAGCCCCCCCTTCCTGCCCTCGGCAGCCCCTGGCTCACCCCAACCCAGCTCCAGCATCTCTGACCACCCCAAAGGGCAGCACTGAGCCTCAGGGTTTCTCTGCCCCTCGAGCCCCCAGCCTCATGGGTGGCTTTTTCTGGTTACCCCAAAGTGGGGTCAGACCTCCCCCAACCTTAAATCCCCTCCCAATCCCCAGAAACAGGGTACCCCCCTATCCCCTCCTACCTTGTAGGCTCTGATGAAGCGCATGAACACGGGGAAGAAGGTGGTGGGGGGACTGGTCTTGGGGTTCTCCCCAAAATATTCCACAACCGACTCATACGCCTCCTGCAGGCAGAGACACCCCAATCCAGAGGGCTGGAGCCAGGCAGTGGTGCCCCATCGCCCACCACCTACCTCCAGCCTCTCCCACCTCGCCATCCCCCTCTGTATCCCCCCAGATCTCCTGCTGGAGCCATGTCCCAGCTGGGAGCTTCTCCCACGGGGCAGAGGTGTGAGCAGAGGACACCCCAGGGTGTCCCCATGTAGGGGTGGGGGGGCCAAATCCTGCCCCACAACTCGACACTACCCCCAGCACCCACCTTGGCAGTTTTGCTGTCAGCCTGCAGCTTCTCCATCACCTCCAAGTTGACCTTGAGGAAGTCCTTGAGCACAGGGCTGTCGTCTTGCCGCATGAACTCCTTGCGGGTCAGCTCCATCCCCTGCTGCAGGCTCCGCACATCCTGCAACAGGCTGTCCAGGGTGACTGCGGAGAGGGTGACCAGTGCCAGGGTCAGGGTGGGCTTGGAGAGCCCCTGTGCTGGGGATGCAGCCTGCTGTGACACCCCCCCCAGCCCAGTTCCCACAGGTGCTACCTGTGCCTGCCTTGTCAAGGAAGTGCAGCTCCGTGTGGAAGCCGGTCAGCTCGGGATACTTCTCCGTGATCACCCGCACTAGGTAATGCAGCAGTGTTTGCTTGCGGTCCGTTGACTTCATCTCCAGGAGCTGTGCGACAGCAGTGTCAGCTCCAGCCCGCATCCCACCACCCCACTTCAGCCCTGCTCTGGGCAGGCTCTGGTGGCCCTCCATCCCTATGGCTGGTTCCCATCTACCTCTATCCCCTCGGCTGGTTCCCATCTTCATCCCTACAGCTGGTCCTTGCATCCCCCATCTCTCCATATCTGCTCTCTGCATCCTTCCAAACCCATGGCTAGTTCTTGTGTATCTCCATCCCTTTAGCTCCTTCCCACATCTCTCCAACCTTATAGATGGTCTCTTCATTCCTCCATTCCATCGGATTTCTGTGTCCCTTCATCCCCACGGCTGGTCCCTGTGTGCCTATAGCTGCTCCCCTCACCTCTCCAAACCCTATTGATGGTCCCTCCATCCCCCATCCCCACAGCTCAATCCCATGTCCCTCCATCCCTATAGCTGGTCCTTGCATCCTTCCATCCCCACAGAGGGTTCCCATGTCCCTCCATCTCTACAGCCTGCCCCTGTGTCCGTCCATCCCCAAGGCTGGTCCCTGGGCAATGACAGTGCCCCCGTGCACCAGCACACTGGGCAGCCCCATGCCAGCCCTACCGCATCAAGGCTCTGCAGCCGGAAGCCGTAGGCTGCCCCACGCTTGCTGCTGTTCATGTAGTTCCCGAAGGCCAGGACGATCTGCAGAGACACAATGGCTCAGGGACACAACCCAGATGGGGCACCCCAGGGGGAGGATGGGACAGTGCCTACATGCACCCTGGCAGCACCCTGTGTGCACCCATCCCAGCCCAACATCCCCCCATCAGGGACACCACACCCCAAACTCCTCACCTCAAGGATGTTGCGCAGTTTGCTGGAGGACTTGAGGGACATGGAGGCGGCGATGATGGCATTGAGTTGCTGTGGGTGGGAGAAGATGCGTGAGTCTCGCTGCAGGATGCCACCCATTGCAGTCTCCCCACCCACAGCCACCCTGTGCCCCCTCCCAACACCCACTGGCATGAGCAGCTGGGCCGTGTCATTGAAGTTGCCCAGGAAGATCATGACGTTCATGCGCTCAGCCAGGCGCGGGATCTTGCTGAAGCGGATCATGAACTGGTCCTCATCTGAGAGCTCCTCCAGCGGCTGCTGTTCCCGCTCGAATTTCCCGATGAGCGTCCGCTCGTACTCGGTGGGCAGGAAGCGCAGCAGCAGCTCCAGAAAGTCGAGGCTCAGGGCTTTCTGGTCATACCTGCAGTTGGTGTGAAACCCTCAGCGCAGTCAGACCCTGCAGCAGCTCCCTCAACGCCCCCATCACCTATGGCTGGTTCCCATCTTCCCTCCATCCCCATGGCTGGTGCCACCACTCCTCCAACCCCAGCACACCCCACGCCACCGTGACCCTTTGGTGTAACTGGGCTTGCACCTGACCTTCTCCCAACCTTCTCCCATCAAGGAGGGGACACTCACGTCTCAATGGCTGTGCAGATGTCTTGGATGCTGCGGCCGCCCTTGCGGAGGGTGATGGCCAGGTTCTTGGCTCGGTTGGACTCCATGAGGGTGACCTTGCTGGGAGCCTTCTGCGTGGCCTTCACCTTGAGGGCACTGATGTCCAAGCTGGGGCCCTGTGCCTTGGTCTTGAACTGCTCCTCAAAGTCACTCATGTCCAGCTCCTGCAAGGAGACAGGGCTGAGGGCACAGCAGGGAGACGATGCAGGACATCTTGGATGAGGACAGGGCCAGAGGACTGGGACCAGGGGGAGAGGAGTGAGAGGATGAAGATGGAGCAAGGGGATGAGGTCAAGTTGAAGGGAGGAGGATGGAGCAAGGAGACAAGGACAGGGACAGGGACAGGACAAGGGGACAGGGAGGAGGTAAGGAAGGGATGAGGGCACCAGAGGATGAAGATGAGGAAGAAGACGTGGACAGGATGTGAGGATGAGGATGGAGCATGGGAACAAGGATGGTGTGACAGAAGGATGGCAGATCCCTTGTTGTCCCTCTCCATGGCGCCAAGGAGCTGCTCCAACCTCCAGCTCCTCCAGCAGCTACGTGACACCAGGGATGGGTGCAAGGTGGGCACTGGGGCAACCTCAGCATGGGTGCAGCATGGACTGGGGCACTGGCCCAGCCAAGCACCCTCACTGGGACCCTCCTGGACCCCTCCCCGTGTCCTCACCTGCAGCACCTTCTCGTCGTTGAGCTCAGTGAAGACGGTGCCATCAATCTGGCTCGGCTTCAGTGCCACCCAGTTGAAGACAGGCATGCGAAACTTGGTCTGGATTGGCTTCTTCACCTTCACTGCGGGGTAATGGGGAGGGGGGACACGTCACAGGGTGGGGGGTCCCAAACCCACCCCAGGGTGCCCCTAGCTCTCACCTGGGGGATGTCCCCTCCATCGCTGGGCCTCACTCACCTGAACCGCCAGCAGCATGTGGGGCACCCGGCCCAGCTGGGAGCTGCCCACCAAGGGGTGGGGGTGGTGGAGGCAGGGGGACGGGGCCCTCCAGCCCCCCTGGGGGTGGTGGGGGTGGTGGTGGCACTTGNGGGGGGCAGCAGGTGCTGGTGGGGGAGACGTGGCTGGAGCCAGAGGTGGAGCATCTGCAATGGAAAGAAGACATGGGTGAGATGATGGCACAGCAGGGCATGGTGCCACTGCCACGTTTCCTCTGCCACCGAGTGACTCTGCATCCCTGGGCACATCCCCACATCCCTGCCTCAGTTTCTCTGCCCAGAGACATGCTGCCACCCCTCCTCTGTCCTGCACGTCCCCACCAGGAAGGGGACATGATAGGCTGCCACCATCCCCCCACACCCGTGGTACCTATGCGGGTGGCTGTGCTGGTGGCAGTGGTGGTGGCAGTGGTCTCTCCGGTAACCATGGGGGCTGCTGGGGTTTCTATGACAACAGGGACAATTTCGATGGCAACGTCTCCGTCAGGCCCACGCAGGATCTGCACCAACCCCTTCTCCTCCAGCTCTGCCAGCCGCCGCTCCAGTGCCAGCCGGTAGCTCTCCTGAGGCTCTGGGGCTGGTGGGCTGGGTGGCCGCGGTGGGCTCAGCTGCTCCTGCAGTGGTGACAAGCCCTGGCACATCACTGGTGTCCCACTGCAACCCCCAAACCCCAGTCTCCCAGGCACCCATCCCTTCCTCCAGCACCATAGCACCCATGGGTGCTCACCCGCAGCGCTTCCAGCTCCTGCCGCGCCTGGCTCAGCTGCTTCTCCAGCTCTGCTATCTTGGCCATGGAGTCGTTCTCCGCATCCTGCAGCTTCTCTGTCAACTGCAGGGGATGAGGCAACGTCGCTCAGCCCCATCCCCATCCCTCCCCTGGTGCTTGCGTCAGCAGCTCCTGCCCACGCGCCCACATCCCACCTGATTGACATGCTCCTGCAGCTCCTCCATGTGCTCCAGCACGGCCGTCTTGGTCTCTGAGTCCTCCAGCATGGCCCCCACATCGAAGACATTGTCCAGGTAGGCTTGGATCTGCACCTGTAGCTTGTCGCTCTCGGTGAGACGGAGGGTCTGCCATGGGACAGCAAGTGGTACCATCACAGCTGGTGGTACCCCCTCTAGCACCCACCCACCTCTGGCATCCAGGGCTCAGCACCGGGGCAGCGCAGGATCACCCACCTCCAGGTAGTGGTCCAGCCCCAGGTGGGTGAACTCATACTGCAGGAAGACGCGGAAGTTCATGTTCTCCACAGAGTGCACCACGATGTTGATGAACTGCATGCAGGCCACCTGCGGGACAGGTACAGGCTCAGCGTGGCCACTGGCATGGCACAGGGGCCCGGCAGTCCTTGGGGACACAGTGCCCCAGGGACTGTGCAGTGGGTTGGTGGCCCTTGGGGACACAGTGCCCCTGGGGAATGCGTGGTGATTTCACAGCTCTGGGAACATGGGGACCTGGGGAATGACCAGTGGCTCAGCAGCCCTTAGGGACATGCTGCCCTGGGGACAGCATGACAGCTGAGAAACCCTTGGGGACATGATGCCCTGGGGACAGCAGAGTGGCTTGGCAGCCCCTGGGGACACAGCACTCTGGGGATGGACCAGCAGTCCTTGGGGACACAATGCCCTGAGGACAGCAGAGCACCAGCCCTCCCAGCCACTCACCATGAAGTCAATGTTGGTGTCCTCATTTCGGAAATATTCCATCAGCTTCTCGAAGCGGTTCTTCTCCCCGCAGACCTGGGGTGGGAGCAGGGGGCTGAGGGCCAGAGTGGGCACCCAGGGGGTTGGCGGGGCAGGAGGCACCCGCTGGTGACACCGTCCCAGCCCTGCCAGGTGCTGTCTAGTGCCTGGCCCAGCTGGGACATGGCCCTGGGAACATGTGCTGGCATGGGGACATCAAGCCCAATGGCCAGAGCATCCTCAAGCACATCACAGGATGGTCATTCTAAGAAAGGCAGATGCCCTGATGATGCAGGGCTCACACACAGGGAAACTGAGGCATGAACCCAGCTGGAGAACGGGTGTCAGCATGGGGACCACATGTCCCTGCTGGGGACTCACCTCCTTGAAGTTGTCAAAGGCAGCCAGGATGATGTCATGGCCACCTCGGACCAGGCAGACAGCAGCCAGCAGCTCTAGCACCAATGCCTTGGTCCTGCAGAGACACGGGGTGCAACGGGGTCAGGGCTGTGGGGTGAGCGAGGGGAGGGGGGGACAGGGGACGGGTCCTACCTGGCGTTCTTGTTGTTGAGGCTCAGGGTGATCTCGTTGACACAGGCTGGGTGGTTCATCACCAGGCTGAAGCCAGACTTGGGGGGAAAAAGAGCATTAATGTGGTCATGCATCTTCCTGTCCCCAACCCGGGGATACTCCAGGACCTTGGGACATCCCACCAGACATGAGGTTGAGTGAGGACATACCAGAGCAAGGAGATGGAGAAGGGGTCCCACCCCCCCCAAACCCTGACCCCAAAGATGGCCCTGCAGGCTTTTGGGGAGCCCCAGGTGGGTCCCCGAGGATGCTGCCCTCTCCCACCTGGTAGTTCATGATGGCACGGAGACACATGATGCAGACATGGACATCGTCCTTCTGGCTGACAAGGCGGGAGTTCCTCAGGGTCTTCCTGCTGTGCGAGGGGTTCAGCCTGGGCGGGTGAGAGGGCAGCTTAGTCAGGGCTGGGGAGGTGGCGGGGGAGCGCAGCACAAGCGGGGAGGGGACAGCGCGTGGGTGGGTGGCAGCGGGGGCAGGGGGACACCAGGGGACCTGGGCAGTTGCATCCCCACAGGACAGACCCCCATCTCCGTGCCCATCTACAAGCCCTTGGGCTGGTGGGGTGATGTGGGGGTGGGATGGAGGCCGGGTGCCCCTTGTGCGCACAGGTGGTCTCAGAGGCTCACCGGGGTGGGTAGGAGCTGCCGGGTGACCTGGGGCTACTGTCCCCATCACTGCCCAGGGCGTTGCAGGGGACGCTGGGGTGGACGTGGCGGAGGAGGGTGTGGATGTGCTGGTTCGAGAGGCAGCAGCTGGAGGCACGTTAGAGCCTGCAGGACAGGAGGGAGAAACGGGGCTCCCGCGTGGCCCCTGGGACACCCGGGCTTGGGGTGGCGGACAAGGGCTGGGATGCCCCGCGGGTGCCACGTCACTCCTGACCTGCCCCTGGGGCTGGGGGGACACCCCAGCTCCTCTGGAGCTGCAGGTGGCGAGGGACCCCTGCAGTCCCCGAGGTGCCACCTTATGGCACCCAGGGTGACCGAGGTGGGGTGTCCCCTGGGACAGCCCCTGCCTGATGGGGATGCCCTGCAGGCACATTCCTCATTGTCAGTGACCAGCAGTGGGGCCCCACCAGGCTGTCCCCATCCTGCCAGCTCCCTGGCCCCGTCACCTACCGTCAGCGTGTCCCCCGGCAGCGTGCAAGAGAAGAGCGGGGTTAGAAGGGGGCTGCAGGGGCAAGAGGTGCCAAGCAAGAGCCCCCAGCCACTGGGACCAGCTGTGGGGGTGCAGGCCCATTCCTCCACCCTGGTTTTAAACCAGGGGAGTGCGATTTGCTCCCCCAAAATCTCAAGCATTGCCAATTTTTACTTATTCATGGGTTATGCCCGGAGAGTCCCACAACGGTAGCGGTGCTGGGCTGGGGAGACTGATCCAGCCCAGCTCCTGGCAGGTTTATCCCTTGTGCACAGACACAGGGACATGGCTTTGTCCCCCCGAAACGAGTGCTGGGGACCCATTTTTAGGACCAGGCCTGCATCCCCCTGCCGAGCCCTTCTCCGAGCACGGTGTGGCCGGGGGTGCAGCGAGGCAGAGAGCAGGGAGACACAGTGCGGGGATGGAGGGGACACGGGGGACATGGGTCTATGCGTTACCTGACAGTGAGGTGCCGTGCTTTGGAGGAGCCCTGGGTGGGGGACAAGGAGTTGCTTTTGCTCAGGTCCTCCAGTGACCGCTCCAGGACCTTGCCCTTGTCGGAGCCTGGGCTGCCATTCTCAGCGCTCTCCATGTCATACCTGGAGGCCCATGGGGATGCAGGGACAGGTGAGATGTGGCACCCCAATATGGACAGGACCCCCNNNNCCCCCCCAGGGTCCCAGGGCTGGGAATGTCGGGGATGCTCTGCTTAACCCCAGCCATGGAGTATCCTTAGCTCAATCCCTCTGATGATAGGGGAGAGCAGCAGCCCGGGACCACCCCAGCTCCTCCAAGTCCCAGGGGAGGCTGATCCCAGCTTCAGGGAAGGGGAACCCGGTGGGGACATACGTGACGGAGCACTGGGCGAAGGCGAGATACTCCAGTAGCACATCCAGCCCCTTGTTCTCCTCATTGAGGAACTCCTGGACCCATCTGGGAGTTGCGGAGGGTTAGTGGGCTCCTCCAGCCCTCCTCATCCTCCCTTCTCTCCTCCCCAGACCCTCAGTGGAGCCACCTCCGGTCAGAGGTCTCCAGCGAGGATGAGACACACTGGGGACATGAGGAGGCACCATGAGCTGGCACCTCTCCAAGGTAGGTGGGTACCATGGTGACCCCGGCTCCTGATGCCTGGGGGACACAGCTGAAGGGCTCCGCTGCCACCGCTGCCACTGCAACAGGACAGCCCAGCCCTGGGTGGCAGGACCATGGACACCCATGGCTCAGCACCCACCACACCGCAAGGGGCCAGGGCACCCGGGGGTACCAGAGCACCAAAATGGGGTTTGAGTCCTATAGCACCCATGGCACAGCCAGCTGCTTCAGCACCCCCGTCCTCCCATCAGAGCCACCCCAGAGGGGCAGATTGAGGCCACCAGCTTCCACATCCCGCTGTCACCCCACAGCCAGAAGCCACTGGCACACCAGTCCCTGTCCCAGCAATGCTGGGGACAGCAGCAGCAACTGGGTGACAGTGAGGATACCCCCAGGTCTCCCTTCCTTACCCGATGTAGTTGGTCCTCAAGGAAATCTCCAGCTCCCGGAGCACCTGCGTCGACTCCTGCACTCGCCTCTTAAACTGGGAGACAAGGAGAGCTGTTGCCACCATCCCCATGCCTGACCCAGAATGGGGACAAGGGGTGGAAGGGGGAGCCCTCACCTTCCTGCTTACGCCACCCGTGTCCAAGTAGCTCTTCAGCTTCTGGATGTAGGCAGATGGTGGATTTTTCACCTGGAAACGCTCCTACGAGCACCAGAGAGAGGCTGAAACCAGGCCACCCGCCCACGGCACGGGGATGTGCCACCATCCCCGCGGCAGCCACCATGTCCCTGTCCCCACCCTTGTGCTGCATCGACATTTAATCAGGCTAAAAAGGTGCTGTATCACTAATGGAGATGGATATTGGCACTCGACACATGCTGGGTTGATGCCTATGCCGTGAGTGGCACTTGGGGACAGGGACAGCACTGGGATGCTGTGACACCCGGACCTCACCTGGTCACAGACGAGCTCCCACTTCTTCTCGTTGTCATACTGGTTGAGCAGCTCCATCTTGTCCGGGGGCAGGTTCATGGAGTTCTGCGGGGTGATGGGTGTCAGGGCTGGGGGTCACCCCCAAAAACAGCCCCCAGGGCTGTAGCACCCACTGCTCACCCAGCACTGGGTGTCCTTGCTCAGCAGTGGGATGATGGGGACACCAGTGGGAGGATGGGGACATCAGTGGGATAATGGGGACACCAGTAGGAGGATGGGGGCGCCACCATTCCCAGGATGTTAGCATCGTACCAGCCATGGACCCATCAGCAACGTCCCCACCTGGAAGTCCCTGAGGCGGAGGGCAGGGGGCGTTAGTGGGGGACAGGAGGAAAAACTGGACCTGTCCCTCCATGTCATGAGTGCACAGTGCTCCTGGCCTCAGCCAGCACAGTCCAGCAGAGCCGCTTGGGGTGAGGGATGGGGCCACAAGCTGGTTACACAACTGAGGAACCCAGGAGTCTGGGCCCTACTCGAGGGCAACAGTCACCTCCAAGTCCCCCAGCTGTGGATGCGTGATGAGTCTGGCTGGTGAAATCAGTGTTTCTTTAGAGACATGATGTCAGGGCAGGGTCTGGTGTGTCACCACATCCCTCTGTGCCACCGTTACACAACCCCGGCCCCCACCGCCCCACTGGGGCCGCCCCGGCAGGACATGACGTGGTTTCCGCTCTCCGAACTGCAGGAGGCAGCTGCCGAAACTGCTCCGCACCACAGCCGGGGGCTCCGGGAGGCCCCAGGTGCAGCTCCTGCCTCTGGGCTGCTTAGGGACACAGTGGGTCCCTGAGGGACACCATGGGGTGACCAACAGAGCCTTTAATTGGGCACCCACCATGGCCTGGGCCATACTGGGAGCTCAGCTCACATCACAGCTGATTTATTTTCCCAAAAGACCCATTTCTTGGTGATCCAGCCTGGGGGCTGAGCAGGAACTGAGGCTGCTGCTGGCCCAGAGAGCCTGAGCAAGCTGGTGCAATGGCACATGGAGGCGATGCCCAGCACCAAGTCACCCTTAACCTCCAGTTTTGGGGTCCCCTGATGTTGAGGATGGGGATGTGGGGTGCACATACCCCTGGGACACCCATGTCCCTGGGTAAAAGGCATCTCACAGTGGTTTGGTTGCTCACAGAGGAGCAGGTCCAAGAGGAGAGGTGCCATGGTGGCGGGCAGGAGCGGAAATCTCACCGCCCATCTCCACCAAGGACCTGTTGAGCTGCTTTTGCAAGAAGCCAAAGCCCAGAGACATGGGTGGAGAGAAGCTGGCACTCAGCTGGATTTAGCCAGGGGACAGCTCATATGGAGAGCTGGTCAGGGAGGGTAAAATTAGGCTGCAGGGTCAGAAATAGCCTTGTTACGAGGCCACTGGGGTTGCACCGTAGCTGCCAGCTGGGGCCTGGGATGGGCAAGGTGGCAGCAGCACCTGGATGTCCCCTTTGCTGGGGAGCCTTGTCCCCATGGTCCCCAAGCTGCCATCCTTGGGATGGATGAGACCCTCCAGGAGGGTCAGACCAAGAGACAGGGCTGCGCTGAGAGGCACCATGCATCCAAACACCCCACCCAGGGCTCTGGCAGCACCCATGGCACCCTCAGTAGGATACTCTGTCGGGTGCCCTCAGCAGAGAGGGGATGGTGGCACCCACCATGTGGACCACCTCTTCCAGGGACCATATGTGGGACCTGGAAAAACCAGGACCAAGCATCACTGGTGGGGCAGGACCTCCCGTGGGCTCCCTGCCACAAGGATGCACACGGGGCAGGGGGATGCCAGGGAGGTGGCTCTGCCACAGAGCCCCACGGTCCCTTCCTTGCGAGCAGGGCTGGGCCGGGTGGCAGGATGTGGCATGGTTCGGGTACAAACTGGGTGGTGGCTGCGTCCTGCCATGGCCCCGGGCAGGCATGGGGGGGCGGGGGGAAGGAAGTGGCTCTGCTGTGGTCCCCCGGCATCAACCAGCAGCACGAAGAAACCTGTTCTCGTTTCCTGCCGGGGAGGGGGGGGACCGGTGCTGTGGGAGCGAGGGGCAGGGAGGGAGGTGTGGAGCAGGGCAGGTGATGTGGAGCAAGGAGGGAGACGTGGGGCAGGGCAGCAGCCAAACACCCCAGAGGTGTCAGAGAAAGGACTTAGTCCTCCTCATCTTCCTCCTTGGGGGACAAGGATGGAGGGGCTACGGGGACTTGCCCCCAGCAGCCACATCCCACCTTCCATCATCCAGCACCCAGCACCCTCATCCCACCCCAGTGTGGGGCTTCCCCAGCTGCCCCCAAGCCTGCCAGCAGCATCATAGCCCACTGCATTACTGCCACCCAATGTCCCCTGCCAACTCTCCTGGGACACGAGGTGCCACAGAGCCCATCGTGCCATCCCACCCATGCCCAGCACCAGGATGTGGCCAGCTGGGACCCCCCATCTCAGCTGACACCACCCATGGGGTTGAGCCAGGATTTACCCTACACCTAAAACTAGACTGCGGGGAGGCAAAGCAGCACCTACATCATTTTCCGGTATGAAAGACCTTTTCATATTTCAGCACCCACAGCGCTGGGGCTGCCGCTGGGGTGGGGGTGGGGAGCTATTTTGGGTGTCAGACACCTTCTTTTTGTTCCGCACGCGAGCAGGCAGAGCCGAGCGGAGCTGGGCTCTGCATCAAACCCCAGCACAAAACATTCAAAGCATCCTTTACGGAAGTGTTTGCTCTGCAAAACACCAATGGGCTCAAGTGAAAACCAGGTTGAACCCAGAGAGCATCACTTCTGGGGCACGTGTGGGATGCGCATCCACGGAGCATGGATGGAAAGCCTTGATGGCATGTGGCACAGGACAGCATCCTGGTCCGGACATTGGGTACCAACCCTGCCCACTGCAGGAAAGGGGCTCGAGCAGCCCTGAGATGGCGGTTTAGGAGCTTCCACTGGTTAGCCACAGGAAGGACTAATGTCAACCTGGCTGGCGGCCGATGGACCACAACACTCCCAGGATGCTTCATCCCTCGTGGCCACAGAGTGCAATGCTCCCACCCAAGGGAGTTTGGGACATGCCCAGCCTCGCCAGTGCCTGCACTGGTGTCCCCTCCAGCAACCCTGACTTCCACTGGATCCATCCTCCTGCCTCCCCCTGAGGCTCAGCACTGGGCATTCAGCAGGATCAGGCCTACCCAGAGCTCTCCTAACCCCCAGTGTGCAGCAAGCTGGGCTGGGTGATGCTCCCAGGACCAGCTCATCCCGTCAGGGAGTCTCCCTGGATCCACCTGGGTCCCAAACCCACCATGTGCCAGGCAGAGAGACAAGCCAGTGGAGGAGCAGACAGGTCCCTGCTGATGGCCAGATCCTGCTGCAAGGGTAGCGAGGGTGGGCTAAGAGTTGGGCAGCCACTACTGCCTGCTGCTCCCAGCTCTATTTTAAGAACAAGCAGAAGCTGCACTCAGCACAAGCTGGGGAGACGAGCCTGATCCAGCCACTGAGGCCACATCCCCGCTGGGTGCCTGCCTGCCTACCCTGCGCCCACACACAGGGTATCCCTGCGCCAGGATGGCTCCCTAAGTCAGCCAGGGATGGATCCAGGTGTACAGCGGGGATCCCTGCACAGGGACATGCTTCTGATTCAGCCACGGCCTGATCCAGCCATGGTGGGGGGAGCTGATCCAGCCACGCAGGGGGCCTGAACCAGTCCTGGGAGGATCCCTGTGCCAGGGTGCCCTCCTCATTCTGCCAGGGCCTGATCCAGACACGTATGGCAGCCCTCAGCTCACAGGCTGCTTCCTATCCAGGGCACATGTCCGCTGTGGGAACACCCCACCACAGCCCCCGGAACTGGCCACCATGCTGGGACTGGGCTGGGGACAGATCCAGCAGAAAGCAGAGCATCATTTTTCTTTCCTGGTTGAGCTGAGGCCAACACCACAGCCAGGGCTTGCTGGTGACTGGTCCCACTGCTGGGGCCAACAGCACATCTGCAAACATCTGCAGCAGTGATGTTTGCTATGCTCTCCCCCAGGTCCCAGGAGAACCAGCAGAACCTCCTGCTCAGAGCAGCCCCTGTCCTTATCAGCCACCATCCCCAAGGCTCCAGCCGAACCCTCCCAGCTATTTTCGCTCCTCCACACCCCAACTCACAATTTCATTTATATATTCCTGATTGCTACTTCCTGACATGCAAAGGGGGGAAAAATCCTGACATGCAAAGGGGGGAAAAATCCTGAGCACTCCAAGCGGGAGCATCTGAGCATTCTCATCCCAGCAGCAAAGATGCTCCCCTTCCTCCACTCCATCCCCAAAAGCCACCTCGGCACATCCCAAACCACTTGGCATGGGGACAACCCTCCCGTTGCTCTGCCAAAGCAACATCTGCCATGGTGCCCTAGCTGGGAAGAAGCCAACTTTTGGGGAAATAAAACTAAATTCCCCATTTCCCAGCACGTGGTGGGTTTATCCATCCTCTTCCCAGTGCCATTTTAAAACCCCTAGACTCTGCTGTTGGCTTTTCTGCTAGGCTTTGCCCCACCAGCTCTCCCAGTTTGGGATGTCCAGCCCAAAACTGGTTTGTGCCGACATGCTCTCACAGCATCGCTGTAGCCATGGCAACGTGCTGGATCCGGATCATGCCTCACGGGGACATTCCCATCCCATCACCTCCTGCTCCATCACTGATCTCACAAGCTCAGGAGGTGGAAAAATTGAATGCCAAGGCAAGGAACGTGGCTGGGGTGGGTGAGGGTGGAGGGAACCCCTGGCCTCATCCTGCCGGGGGTCCCGCTGCCCCCCCCCAGCTGCAAGAAGGGGGAAGGGAACCTGTGAAAGGAGGAAGCGAGATTGGGACAGATGATTTCGCAAGATGCCCTGTTCCTGTCTGGCCAAAACCCCGCCCCCTGGGTCCCCCTGGATCCCGGGAAAGGGCTTCCCTTGGGATTTAGGAGGTCCAGGTGGGCGTGAGGGCCTGGAGAAGTGCTTTCCCCTTTTTCCAATCATTTTTCAGCTTAGGATTTCCAACCTGCTGCCACCCAGACAGGCAGAAAGCGCCGTTTCCTGAGGCCTCACAGCAGCAGCAGCGGAAGCACCCTGAGGTCCCTGGCCACCCGTCCTCTCCTGCCATTGCTGCTGCGGCACCCGGGAGCCATCACAGGCGCTGCCACCCAGCTCAGCCACCTGCCACCCTCCCGCACCTCTGGCGACGGGTGTCCCCTCTTGGGGATTTTGGGGATCCCATGCGGTTCCCCACGTTGCAAAGCCCTTTGCTATCATCCCCCCGCGGCTGTGCCGAGCCAGAGCTGATGCTGCCAGCAGCAGAGAAGCGGCAGTGGCTCCAGCTGCAATGCCTGTCCCCAAATAATCTTCCTATAAATGCTACGAGATAAAATAGCTTCCAAAGAATTTGTGCTTGGGGATGGGTTGGTGGATCCCCCTGAGCAGATTCTGGCGTGCTGGCATTGGTGGGAGCTTTTGCCTACGGCCACTCCCGGCACGGGGTCGGCAAACAGGTTCCCAACAGGATCAAGGGATTAAAGCAGCATTTTTTTTCCCCTGCTCCCAGCCTGGCCCTCCACCACAGAGCATTTCTGGGGAGGGGACGGACACGGGATGGAGCGTGCTCCGGCTCCCGTGGTGGGACCGCGGCTGGCACAGCGCAAAGGTCACGGCCGGCCGGCCCCGCTCAAGGACAGAGGGGAGCGAGCAGGATCTGATCTCCCGCAGCTCCCAGTGTTTCAAGGAGCTGCCATCCCACGGGAACACAGCGCCGGCATCACTCCCTGCTCCACGGCCGGAGCTGGGGAGGCCAGGAGCGATGTCGGTGGCTTTCCTTGGGGAGAACGGCATCGGGAAGGAGGAGAAGTTGACCTGAGCGCTTTGCCATCTGCAGCCGCGGCTGCCTGCAGCGTGCTGCCGGCTCCGGGCCCTGCTGCCACCAGCTCCCCGCCATGGCGGAGCGGCCCCAGCAGCCCGAGAGCTGGGGTCACCCCAACAGTTTAGGGCCGGAACCCCCTGCCGTGAGAGCACCGGGGAGGCAGCACCGGCTGTGGGGCATCCCCCGAGCAGGGCCGAGCATGCCCGTGAGCAACGGGGTGGGAGAAGAAAAATCCTTATTAATAATAATTAAATAATAATAAGATAATAGATATAATAATGAAGTATAGTCATAATTTAGGATAGTAGCAATGTACCAGCAATAACGCTGATGCCGACAACGCCACCAAAGAGCCCCGGCGGGATCTCGGGGTGCCCCCGCAGCAGGGGTGCCCCCCCAGCACCCCCCTACCCACGGACGCCCCACTCACCAGGACGCGGCCGAAGCGCTCCTCCAGCTCGGCGGCGGGGGGCATGGGCTGCCGGCCGGCCGGGGGGGCGGCCCCGCTGGGGGGG
>VZTV01039103.1:9897-22614 GCA_013400875.1 Anhinga rufa | reverse complement strand
GTCAGGGGAGGTTTAGATTGGATATTTGGATAAATGTCTTTACTGCAAGAGTGGTCAGGCATTGGAACAGGCTGCCCAGGGCGGTGCTGGAGTCACCATCCGTGGGGGGGTGTTCAAAAAACATGTAGATGTTGCACTTGGGGACATGGTTCAGGAGGCCATGGGGGTGTTGGGCTGATGGTTGCACTTGATATCTTAGAGGTCTTCTCCAACCTAAATGGTTCTATGATTCTACATTGATTCTATGATTTTATTTACTTTCTAAAATGATAATTATATATGTTATTATTTTACTGTATTTTACTGTATTTTATTAATCTTAATATTTTTAACTTTCATATTTTATTTTATTACTTTATTCTATTTTATTTTCTTAAGGGGCAGATAGGAGCAAGGAGGGCAGCTGGGCAGTGTTGGGCTCCCTCCCCCCTTCCCCTCTCTTCCCACCTCAGACGCTGCAGGAGGGAGAGCTGAGGCTGAGCAAAGTCAGGAGGGCAGGGGACCCCTGGAGTGTGTGACAGCAGGTCTGGGGGCTCCCTGGGTGGGGACATGCATGGTGTGGGCAGGGGATGGCCCTGCCAGGAGGGACAGACCCTGACAGCCCAGGATGCTCATGCTTTGCCTTCGGGCCAGGATGAAGCCGGATGAGCAGAACCACCTCACCCAAGGGTGCCACGGGCAGGGGGCACATGGGGATGGAGCTGGCATTGGCATCCATGCTCCCCGCCAGCTCTCCCAGGGGATCCGCAGCACCCATCACCTTGGGCAAAGCATCCTCCATGCACTGCCATCCACATGGCTCCTGCCACGCTGACATAAATAAACATAGCTCCGAACCGCTGCCAGGACACAAAGTGCATTATTCCACTGAGATTTGGCAAGATTTGATGAGATTTACTGAGATTTGCCAAGATTTAAGATTCAAGGAGAGATCTGCTGAGGGATGGGTGGAGGATGGATCCAGGTGGGATCCTGGGACCCCCAGGGTCTACCATGGTCCAGAACCCCCCATGCAGTCCCAGGGCCAGACTCCAGCATTAGCATGTCCATCTGACTCTCGTGGCAACTCTTGTTCATCAAGACCTGCCGAGGTGTCAGGGCAAGGCACTCAGCACCGCAGAGACCAGGAGAACAAGTTGGACCTGTTCTGCCAACCTCTCCCACCCTCTACAAACCCCAGATCCCAGCTGGAGGATGTGTGATGCGAGCAGGCAGACTGCCGAGCTGCCCTTGGTGTGATGCTGTGTCCTCCCCATCATCTCTGGGGGGTTGGGAGGTCAGGGAGGAGCCGCGGGCAGCTCAGCAGCACCTAAATTGGGGTCACCCACATTTGGGTTTGTTCTGATTTTCCAAAGCTCAATTTTGCAGTTGAAATATCTTCTTTTCATTAAATATTTCAGCATCTCATTAAATATTTTGCATTTAATTCTCTGATACTGTTTTTTAAGACAAAGCCCTGCATCCTTCTATGGGGACAGGGACAGCCACCCCAACACAGTCCCACAGGTGTACACAGAAGGGCAGACGTCACCAGGACCATACGTGAGGACCAGGGCTTTCATCCAGAGCTGTCCCATGCCAGGGACAGGCTCTGCTATGGGGCAGGGGGTCTGTGGGCACCCCAAGGTCTGGATCCCCCCATGAGCATCCTGCCTGCATGCCAGGGTGAAGCATGAGTGCTGTCAGAGCACCCATGTTCATGCTGGCAACACCCTCCTGACCACAGCTGGAAAAGGGTGCAAGGACCTTTCCTGATGGGAAGCACCAAGGTTGGGATCCCAGCTAGGGATGCAGGGTAGGAATGGAGACCCCCACTCAGGATGCCCAGCGTGGGCCAAGCCCAGTGGGAGATGGGTGCTAGGACATGTCCCAGACTGCTGGCTGGGCCAGGCAGGGCCAGGGTTTGATATCAAAGGTCCCACCAGGTCCCTCCTGACTTGGGGTGGGATGCCCCATGTCAAGGGCAAATGCGATCAGAGCAGCAGGCAGGGCTGGGCAAGAGGGGGTTGACATGAAGTACAGCTGTGGCTCTCCATCCCCAGGAAAAGCACGGATGAGGCCAACAGTACCACCTCCTGGCCACGGGGAGGGCTGCGACGGTGGGATGAAGGCCGTGAAAGCAGGGCGTGAAATGGGGGCTGTGCATTGGGAAGGACAGGGCTGGTGGCCCCCTTGGCATGGGCGGGTGTTTCACGAGGGATTTGGGGGTTGCACTGATCCCTGTGGGCAATGGTAGTGAGCTGGAAAAACGGAGCCCGGTCCTGGTCCCTCCCGGGCTGCTGGAGGTCCTTGGGCATGGTAGTCCTTGGACCAGCAGTACCAGGGAGATGAGGTGGGGGAGCATCCTGCTCACCCCTCAGCCCCAGAGACTGAGGTGCCTGCGGAGTGCCAGAGTGCCTGTGGTCCCTCAGCTGGGGACTTCATGGCTCCTAGATAGGAGCAGATCTCTTCTCTTGGGCCGGCCCTGCATGACCCATCCTGGGTGCTGCACCTTGGGGTGATGGTTGTTGAGCTCCTGTGACCACAAAGAGCCTCCTGAGCCCCCAGAACCTGGCTGGGACCTGGCCAGGACCTGGCCATACCCTTTGGGAAGTGAGGACACCCAGCTCCACTTGGGGAGCTTTGCTGGAGACGAGTGCATCACAACTCAGGTATTACTGATGTTCCTTCATCACTTACAGCTTCTCGCTACTTAACTGTCTTTGCATCTGTTGCTACCAAGTCCTCATACTGTCATGTCTTCTCTCCTTTCACCACTTTTCTGCTGTTTGAGTTGTGATCTGTGAAGGCTTTTATCTGACAATTCAAATTATATGGTGCTATAATAGTCCTTAAAAAAAAAAATTCTAGAAATTACATGTTCAAATAATCATCCTCAATATGTGCCATGGGCTATTTTTTTTTTTTTTACATTAAGGTTAACTTCAGACTTAGCTTTGTTTCTTAATTCATTTCAATTCTCTGGAAAACACTTAAGCAGGACAATGTACTCTTCTGTTTTTTCCCCCCTGAATTTGCAGGTCCACAAAAAAAAAAACCCCAAACCTATTTCTGGATGTTAGAGCTACCCAGGCAATATTTC
Source organism: Anhinga rufa (assembly GCA_013400875.1). Lineage (NCBI taxonomy): Eukaryota > Metazoa > Chordata > Aves > Suliformes > Anhingidae > Anhinga > Anhinga rufa. Next base: position 19,532 of record VZTV01039103.1, on the reverse strand, counting down.
CTCACCCAAACAAGCATTCCTAGACCTATACTGTGCAGCCCAGAATAAACCCAAGATTATCATGATAACTTGGCACTGAAGGCTTATGCTCCAGAAGCTTGAGGGTATTTGGACAGCTGACCCCACCTCATGTACCTCCAAGGAGCTGAACCTAAGGGTACCTGAGATGGGGGGGGGAACCCTTTCTCAAGGCTCCCCAAGGACATCTCTCTTCCTTTCTGCCTTAATAGAGGATTTCTGATGATTTGAGAACCTACTCTGAAGTTGTGTGGCTGAAGTGAAGGTCAACCCAAGAGTCCTCCTTGATGGAAGGCTCAAGATCTTAATTCCTCTGCCTCTGAGATACTGAGATTGGATTTCTATTTTCAGTGCTGCTGAATTTCTTAGTGGCTGTAATGAGTTCCAGGTATAAATCCACTCTTCATTTAGTCCATTGCTTTTCTCAATCACACATTTTAATGTGTTTAATGATGGGAAGCAGTGGAAGGAGGAGAAATATGTGCCTTCTGTCAGTAAATCAGCTTCTTCGTAGGTAAATCAGTTTTTACAGTATAAAATACAGGATTATATAGAGAAAGCTCATGCCTGGAGTCCTGGGACATGGATTTTCAGGGCTACGAGGAGTTTGGAAAACAGATGAAGATAAACATAGTTCCCAACCAGAAATATTTTGGTAATGTTGCATGGTAAATAGCTCATCAAAGATTGATTATACATAACTTGGTGTTTGCTTATCATCTGCAGCTTGAAGGCATTCAGCTTTGTTCCCAAGGGATGCATGTGAGTAACGAGGAGAACATGGAATAGATAATGGGTAAAAATTAGGATATGATGTGTATGAACATCAAGAGAAGAGCAGGGGAGGAGAAAGGGGTTCCTCAGCCTCCCCCTCTTCCTCTGGGAAGGGAAAACAAGTGCCGTAGATAGAGTATGGAAGATTTTTGTTTGTTTATTTGCTTCTAAGGAGCTTTTACTCCAACTCAGAGCAGTGAATCCACTTCTCCCACTGAAAACATGGGAGGAACAGAAAGCACGTGAGCTCTGTCAGGAGATGTTTCACCTGGCCATTAAAAAGCCACAGTCAAACCATGTGAGGAATGACATACAGCATGCCAAGCAATGAAAACATCAAGGTGGCCGTGCCATTGTTGGGGGGTGCCCAAAAGGGCTCCCTGTGCTCCTGCTGGAGGTCCGTGCACCAGCTTCTAAGTTAAGTTCCTTCTTAAGTTGCACCTACTATTTCCAAGAAGGGAAGAGACCACCAAGTCCTGGGTAGAGCATGTTACAACTCTGCCACACCACAGCAGTCTCCTGCTTCCTGTGGTCAGATGTACCCAGAAGCAGCCATCAGCCATGGATGTTATTAACAGGAAAAGGCTTTTGCCACAAAAATTCAAGTCATGGCTGGGGGCTGATAAAGCCTTGTCAGCTGGAGAGTCGATGCCACAATAATGGGACAGGAAGGTGACAACATCCCTCCCCATTAGCCCAAGAGAAAAGCAGATAAGAGCCATGATGTCCCCCAGGCAAGAGACCACAGGCACTCTGGCTAGTCTATGATCTCCAGAGGCAGGAGGATGCCAAATCCCAATACAGAAACCTCCTGCTGTGGTGGCCATCAGCTTCCTAGAGGGTTCAGCAAACTACCCAAAAGTGCATTTGTCACCTCTGGTCCAGCAGCAGCTCTGATGGCTGGTGTCCCTTTCATTTGTGTCCCATGAGTGCTCCTGACCAGATCTCTCAGACTTGTGTCCCTGCCATGGTTGTGAGAGTGGATGGATTCAGTTCTGTTTAATAAAAATAACACTTTCCTCCTACCCCCGGTGGCCTTGCCACCAGGAAGAAGAGGAGGAAGAGTCAAGGCTGTGCCTCAGCTGTGCATTATTTGGCACAGCCACATCCTGGCAGCAGGTACAGGGCTGGACTCCTCCAACCAGGGCACCTTTGCAAGTCCTCCAGTGTCAGCAGGTGCTGGAGGAAAGCAGCCTCCAGCCCAGCTTCAACAGGAGGTGGGTTTTCACAGAACAGTTGAGGTTGGAAGGAACCTCTGGAGGTCATCTGGTCCATCCCCCTGCTCCAGCAGGGCCACCTACAGCAGGTTGCCCAGGACCATGACTAGGCAGTTTTTTTAATATCTGCAAGGATGGAGATCACACAGCCTCCCTGGGCAATCTGTGCCAGTGGTCCATCACCACTAAAAAAGTGTTTCCTGAGGTTCAGATGGAACCTCCTGTGTTTCAGTTGGTGCCCGTGGCCTCTGGGCACCACTGAGAAGAGCCTGGCTCCATCTTCTCTGCACCCTTCCTTCAGGTATTTATGTATATTGATGGGATTCCCTCTGAGCTTTCTCTTCTCTTGACTCAACAGTTCCAGCCCTCTCAACCTTTCCTCAGAGGCGAGGTGCTCCAGTCCCTCCATCATCCTTCACTGAACTCTTTCCAGTACATCAATGCCTCTCTTGTACTAGGGACCCCAGAACATGATACAGTCCTCCAGGTGTGGCCTCACCAGTGCTGAATAAAGGGAAGAATCACCTCTCTCCACCTGCTGGCAATACATTGTCTAATGCAGCCCAGGACACCACTCACCTTCTTCACAGCAAGGGCACATTGCTGGTTCATGGTCAACCTGGTGTCCACCAGGACACCCAGGCCAAGCTCGTTCCCAGCTGGGTGTCACCCAGCACATACTGGTGCCTGGGGTTGTTCTTCCCCAGGAGCAGGGCTGTGTACTTCTTGTTGAAGGAGGGGGGGCTCCCAAACACCGATTTCTGCCCAAGCTGCCTCCTTACAGGGAGGTTGGAGGTCACATAGCAGTTTCTGGGCTCCTTCCAGTCCTGCTGGTACCAGGGTTGGCCCAGAAATGGGGAGATCAGAGTCATCCTGTCTCATTCTGCCTGTGGGCTCAGAACATGATGCCATCCCCTCTTGATGATGAGGGAAGACTCTCAAACAAGGGACACCAAGGGCTGCTGCTAGAGCTGTCCCCATTCAGTCCCTGTCCCCAGGGCCAGCATCTCTCCTGAAGAAGACAAGGGTGGTGGCCCAGATGCAGGGGAGAGCCTTGTGCCAGCTCCCAAAAGGTGGGCACAACTTGGGTAGCTCTTTCCCACCCCTCCCAGTGATTTTTTGTGGAAAAAGTGAGCAGCACAGGGAGTGCAGAGATACTTGGTGCTTTATTGGTGACAGCTCAAGCCCAGGCAACCATGCAGGGAGCACTGATTCTTTGCCGGGATGACAGGCATGGCTGTCCTCACACCGGCACAGGAACACAGTGGGACCCCAGAGCTCCCCCACAGGAGAGGAGCCCTGGGGTCTGGGTCTACCCCAGGCTAGCTGGGTCACCATGTGAACTGCTGGAGGAGGTTTCATCCCCATACTCCCTGCTCTTCTCTCACCAGCTGCTCTAGGTGGTCCAGGGCTGGGGTGGCATAGCCACACTGATGATGCTCTCTGCCTCCCCTGAGGCCGCAGTGCTCCCACCTTCCTCCTCCTCCTCTCGCTCTGTCAGCGGCTCTGAGAAGCTGGGATCTTGTTGGGACAGAGACCCAGAGGCATAGTTCTCCTCCAGGTTGCAGCCCATATCTGCAGAGGGAATGGTGAGGAGCTGGCCGAGTTCGACCTCCCTCTGCTGGAGGAACATGTGTGGCACCTGTGGGCCAGGTCCCATGGGGATCTGCTCTGGATGTCAGAGATCTGGATCGCACACAGATCCCAGCCCTGCAGAGCAGGATGCACCTGTTCTAAGGCTCCATCAGAGATGGCCCCATGGGGATGAGGATGGAGAGGACTTCGGGGCACTGAAAGTGGTCCAGAGCAGAAATGCCATAGTAGGGACATGGCTCAGTGTTTGGTGGCACCAGGACAGGCTGGAGCAAAGGTTGGGAAGCTGTCCAGGAGCAGGAGTTGGGAGTGACAAAGCAGAGAGCAGTGGGTTGGTGGGGTGTGTTGGAGATGATGCTTTAGGGGCCATCACCTTCCTCAATCTGAGCTTCTGATGCTTTCCTCTCTGGGCTCTGGGACAGTAGGGTCAACCTGTTGAGGGCTAGCAGAGCTTTGCCTGTTTTCTGGAGAGAAGAGAAGGAGCACTGAGCCCCACCAGAGCCATCCCCATCACCACCTCCTCATCATCCCCCAGGTACCTGCCACTTCCGACGACTCAGGAACTGCTTGATCCTCTCCTTTGACAGTGCCTTGGAGCTGCTGGGCTGGGGCTGCTGCAGCCAGGGGTGCAGCAGAGCCCCCATGCTGGAGAGCCGGTGGCTGGAGGCAGATGGAACGGTCATGGAGGGGGCTTCTCCACCATCAGACCCTTGGCTGCTGGCATGGCCCCATGGAGCATTCTCTCCAGCAATGATATTCAGTGCTTTCTCCTGCCCAGCCCCTTGGCACCCCAAAACCCAGCCTAGCTCAGCACCCCACAGCCACCCCCCAGGTCCTACCGGGAGTCCTTCTGCAGCAATTGGCTGATGAAGTCCTTGGCTTGCTGGGAGATCTCCAAGAAGGTCTCCTCCTCAAAGTCCCACTGGGCAGCTGTGATGTTGCTCAGTGTCTCCATGTCATTGTCCCCCTGGAAGGGGGACTCCCCACTCAGCCTGGAGAGGTGACACAAGGACATCAGTGACAGCTCAGCCCCCTCCAGCCCTGCTGTTCCCAGGAGGCCACTCACAGGATGTAGCAAATGACACCAACGCTCCACATATCGGTAAAGAAGCCCACGGGCTCAAAGGCGACTACTTCTGGAGCCATGAACTCAGGGGTGCCATGCAACACCTTCACGGGGGTGTCTGGAGCTGCAGAGAAGATGCATGGGGCAGGTGTCCAGCTGGGATCTCCCCAGGGCAGGCCAGCTGCACACCAACACATGCTGGACATATAAGCCCCTGCGTCCAGGTGGAGCTGCCGCCCTCCAGGACCCTTCACAGGTCATGGTGCTCTCCTAGAGCACCTCTGGGTGCTGAGCACCCACAGACAGACAGGTCTTAGGGGTCTCCACCGTGGAGGCAAGGCTGGGGATATGCAGAGCATCTTACAGTCACCAGGAATGGCCCTTATCTGGTGCCACAGGGCTGCCCATCCCTAAGGCACAGGCTCCTTGCTGACATGCCCAGCCAGATCCTGTCACTGTGATGGTGACAGTCCCTGCCCTGGTCCCCCAGGACCCCCCCTCCTCACTCACCCAGCTTCCGTGCCAAGCCAAAGTCAATGATCTTGAGCCAGTGGCTACTAGGGCTGACGCAGACAATGTTCTCGGGTTTGAGGTCAAGGTGGACAACAGCCTGGCAATGCATGAACTGCAGCCCCTCCAGGATCTGCCGCATATACTGGGCACTGCTGGGCTCTGTGTGCTCAAAGTCATCGTCAACAATGCGCTGAAAGAGCTCCCCACCTGCCACGCTGGGGGAGGACAAGGTGCTGGGGATCCCGTTGGGGTCTACCAGCCCCACAGAGGAGAAGCCCCCCAGGCGAACCCAGACCCAGCGCTCTGGGAGCTTCTCACCACCCATACCGCCAGGGTCTGCAGGTTCCCCATCCACCCCAAGTCAGCACCCCATAGTGCAGGGACACCCTGCCACTTTCAATACTCTTCCTTGCAGGGTCCAGCACTGTCCCCACCACCCCCAGACTTGACTCTGCCCCGCTACTCACTACTCCATCACCATCACCAGCTCGGCAGGGCCCTGGAAGGCAGCAAGGCATTGCACAAGGCGTGGGTGGTGCAGCAGGTTCATGAGCTCCACCTCAGATTGAGCTGCCTGCTTCTCTTTAGCCATCCGCGTCCGGAAATATTTCCCAGCCCGGATTTTGCCAGTGGCTTTTTCCTGCAGCCGATACACTGTCCCAAACCTTCCCCTGGACAGAATGAGGATGATCGATGGAGGAGCCATCGCCACCACCCTGCATCCCACCCATGGCTGCGCACGAGCAGCCATGGATCATCCCCAGGCGGCAGGGACATGGAACTCCCACTTACTCTCCCAGCTTCTCCAGCTGTGTGTACACATCTGAAACCTTCTCCTGGCTGTTGATGACCACATCACAGTATTCAAAAGTCTCCTCACCTCCTAGGAGGGATGGAGCAGGGTGGTCCATGCACAGATCCCTCATGCTTTGGGGAGCATCTACCTGTGCTTCCCCTCCAGTGCTTATTTCCCTGCTCCCCCAGGTCCAACCACCCTCCCCACGCAGTGTGGATAGGACCTGGGTGGGGACACGGGCTGCTGCTACAGAAGCTCCTGGAGCAGCCCAGCACCCCGCAAATCAGGGTTTGGGGCAAAAGGTGCTTTTTGGCTCAAAAATCCAAGTAAAATGGAGCCATTAAACAGGATGGGATGGAGATTGGTGATGATTTGGTGGGGGACACACCAGCATGCAGACCCCTGTGCAAATCCTGCGTCTCCCCCAAGACAGATCAAGGGCTCAGCATACCTTCTGTCTGGGACATGATGGTGCCACCAGCTCCTTGCTGGGTGCCAGTGCAGTCAGGATGGGTGCTGGATGTGGCCCCAAGGCTCCTGGCAGCCCTGCACTGAGGCAGGGGTGCTGAGGCAGGTGATGCCTGCATGTCCGCTCCAGCTGCTCCCCAGAGCCCTGCACCTTCTCCCTGCCACAGGAGACCACCAGAATCTCTCCACCTCTACCCAACCTCCCCATCCTACCCAGGAGTTGACATCTTGATGGACCCAAAGAGACCCAGTAAGGGGCCAGACTCAATTTTAAAGCAAGGTCCCATCCCCTCAGATGGGGACAACCTTTGGAAAAGCTGCATTTCTAGGGCAAAGGACCCGGTTCCTTATGCACATCCCTTCCCCTCTCCATCCACGCAAAAGTTGGGAGGACAGGGCAATGACACCCAAGGGTGCCAGGCAGCAGCACCCAAACACCAAGCCAAAAGCCACAGCAGCACTAACTTGTCACCACCCAGTCCTTCCTGTCCCAGGCCACCAGCAGGTCCCTGGTCCTTCCCAGTCACTGCAGGGCCACCAGGGAGCTGAAGGGGCAGAGGAAGGGGCAATGCTGGGAGTCAAGCGCCGCTGGGACCACACATATGGGGATGTCTCAGGGCTGTCTCTGGGCACAGCCAGGAACACCCCTCCTGCTCCAATGCTAGGAACAGCCCCAGCTCTTGCCTCTCTTTCCTTCCTAGAAGAGCATTTCCATACTTGGGGGTAAACAACTACCAGCACCACTGCCAAGCCCTCCCCAAACCATGTCCAGCATGGTGGTCCCAAACCTCCCAACATCCCACTTAGCACCATGCAGGGTCACAGGGTCTGCAATGCAGGGGTCTCAGNGGGTGGGGTGGGGTGTCTGCAGAGGCCTGACATACCTTATTGTACAGCAAAGAGCTCAGCCCTCCCAGCACACATCCAGACCTTGGAGCCTCTTGGGAGCTAAATCCACTGGCAACCCAGCCCTGGCCACACCTCCGCCTCCTTCCCCACCCATGGGTGGGTTCCCACAGAGGGGCTAAGCACCCACACCTGCCCCTCTGTTCCCAGCTCTACCTGCGGCTAATATCCCACCCGGAGCCATCACTCTCCCTGAAACCCATCCTGGGCTTTGGGCTTTGGGCTTCCCTAGGTGAGCTCAGGTCTGGGTTCAGGGAAGCCAGGATGAAGGGGAATGGGGTATTGCAAAACTCCTCTGAGTCCTGAGGTTTGGAGCAAAAATGGGCTTTTCCAGCCCTTCTCTCACAAAAGCAGGACTGTACAGTTGCTCTGGCACCTGGTGCCCTGCTGTGTCTCAGTTTCCCCTGCTTTAAAATGGGAATAATGCTGTGATTTCCTCCCAGAGCTGCCTCCAGATCCGGGGATGGGGCAGTGGCATGGTGGGGGGACCCGTCCTCCCTGGGGAGCCCCTGTCACACATCCCCCCGAGCAGAGGGGATGTCACCCTGGTGTTACCTGCTGTGTGAAGTCAGGTCTTGCAGGCGATTTTGGGCTCTGCCAGTGCCAGTAGATGTGTCACCGCTGCTACCACCACTCCCACGGCACAAAGTCCACGGCTGCTGGCAGGGTGTCGGGGGAAGCGTCCCCAGCGCCGGGGCGGTGGCAGGGCCACGGCAACCTCACTGCTCGCCTGTCCCTGTGACCTTGCCTCCGGCAGGGCAGAGCTGCAGGATGGGGGTGCTGCGGCCAGGGGGTCCCCACCAGCGCTCCATGGGCGAGGGATGCAGTGGATGCTCCCGGCTCGGCAATGCCGTCAGCGCGCTTGGCTCGACCCCGCTGAGATATCGACTGCTGTGGCTGGGGACAGGAGTAGGATGCAGCATCGGTCTGGCTGGGGACAGGCCGCAGAGTGATGATGGAGTACAGCTGGCCACATCCTGCCTGTCCTGCCTGCCTGGCAAGGGGTGATGGAGACCCAGTCAGGCTGATGTCTGGCACTGCTGGCCACGGCTCCTGACCCCGCTTTGCCCCTCTCCAGGGCAGGATGAGGCCGTGCAGGGGATGCTGGGCTGTTCCCAGCACAGGGAGAGGCAGAATACGGCCCAGGCGTGCGAGGGATCCCAGCAGCCACTTGATGTCAGTGTTGGCCTGTCAGTGTTGACCGGTGACAACAGCAAAAATGAGCAGAAAAAGGCCAGGAGGGGAAAAAAGATTTAGGGTCTGGGGGGACCTGTGGAGGGGTGGCAGCACCCACTGTCCCTGCGAGGACATGCTGGGATCCAGCGCCTGCCTGGAGGGTGAATCCCTCAGGAGCCGCTTCCCACCCCACCCCGTGGATGGAGAGTCACATCGATGGGGCAACCCCATGACAGCAGCAGCCCGGAGTCCCTGAGGATGCCACGGGGCACCTGGGTGACCTGGGCACTGGGACGGGCCATTGCCCTGGGCACCAGCTGGACTCAACTTCTTGCCACCAACAGACATAGATATAATTTTTTCCCAGCATCCAATGAGGATAACGAGTAGCTCAGGGCCAAGCACAGGTCTAGGACAACACAGCCGTTCCCAGCTCCATCCCTCCATCGTGCAGCACCAGTAGTCATCTTGCTGCCAGCCTTTAATTCCCGCGGGAGCGGAGCCTGGCTCAGCCTCCCCTGAGCCTGCGTAAGGACAGCATTTAATTTTCAAGCTCTAAACCAAATTTCCCTTACATCTCATCTACCGGAGCATCCCTGGGAGTTTAAGATCAACAGCAGGAAAAGCTGGAAGGATTTTAAGGAGCTACGGTAAACGAGCCGGTCCGGGGATGGACGAGCAGATCCATCCATCATTTGGCATTTCCCAGCCTTCAAAACAAACCCCATTACCAACAGCGCTTCGCTTAACGGCCACTGACCCCTGGCCCTTTCTCACACCATTGATTTCAGGTTTAGGAAGGTGGCCCATCTGAAAAGTCCGTCAGTGCCTTACCCACCATGCACATGCTCTTCTTGTGCCTTATAAAATTAATTAATTAATAAGATTAATTATTTAATTGTTAGCACTCACACCCAGGCATTCATGGGTTCCCGNCCCCCCCGGCCTTTGGGCTGAGTCAGGCCCCCTTTGTGTGGGACGCTGGGCGGATTTAGCTGCCTCTGCTTTTTTGGAGGCCCTACAATAAATGGTGTCGCCACAGGGTTCAGACAGTGGACCTTGACGCCGGGTGACAGTGTGGCTTGGGGTGACGGGGGGGACAGGGCCA
>VZTV01039100.1:3951-22053 GCA_013400875.1 Anhinga rufa | reverse complement strand
CCCCTCCCCTCCCCTCCCCTCACAGCGCCGTGAGGCGGCGGCGCCGGCCCCGCTGAGGCGGGCGGGGGTCGGGGAATGGGGAGCCCCGGGGGTTAAACCGAGCCTACCGGCGGGCCCCAAGTCAGTCCCGGCCGAGATGTGTTCTGTGTCCTTCCCTCCCCGCCCCATCCCCGCCGGAGGACGGGCGGCGGGAGGGCTGCGCTGCCCTGATGTTATCTGGGAGAGAGCCCTGCGGCGATGGATGCTTCGAAATGTTCGACTTCACTCATCCGGTTTAGAAGCAGGGAGACGAACCGGCCTCCGAGCGCGGGGACCCTGCGATAAACGTCGTGCTGTGGTGTGGAAGAGGAGGAGGAGACGCCGCTGCTCACCATCTTGGAAACGGGCTCTTGAGTTACCTCCGCCGGTGGTTCAGGGCTAGGCCAGGCCTCCTCCGTGCCGCCGTGGCCAGCGCCAACCGCTGATGGAAGGCTTTGCTGTGTGCGACGGGAGCCGAGCGAGCGCCACTGCCCCGCTGCAGGTCTCGCCTCGGTGGGGGCCAGACATGGCCCTAGGAACTGGCCTTGGGCATGACTCAACGCTCACGTTTTACCAACCCTTCAATGATTTCCTGTGCGTTTGACCAGTGCCATCTTGTGGCCTTCTTTTCTTTCCAATCCACAGAGGGTGGGCATGAACTCGGGTACCTACTTTTTAAAAATCCGTTTGAAGGAAACCTCCTGTTGTCAGAATAAGTGGAAATGGCGGAGCCCGACATCACACACGTGAAGATGTATAGGTCCTTTCCACTAGTGGAATCTGAATGTCGCTTAATAAACCCAATCTAGCTAAAACTAGTGCTGGCTCTGCCACCGGTAATGGTCTTCCCTGCTTCAAAGTGTTTTCACTGTTTTAGCTTGTTTCTGAGCAACAGCTTTCACTTAGCATCAAATACTTCATTTCTGACTTGCAACTAAACATGCAAAGCAAGATATTTCATGTGCTTAGTACATTACTTTCTCAACTGAAACTCTCCTTGGCTTACAAGTGTCTCGTTTCCCTGAGAAAAGTCTTGTTTCCTAAATATATCTGCTCCTGTGGCATTTACCATAAGATTTTTTTTCCCTGCTGTCACTTCTGAAAGAGGCGAAAAGCTTAAACTGCCAAGTTTCTGTACGCATGAAAAAGTGTATGCTCTGGAGATTCATGTGTCAGAGGAAAAATGTTTAGAAACTGAGAACGTGGTCTACTTTTGTTTCTATTTATTTATGATGGCAAGGAAAACTTTGTGCGATATGGTATTGTTGTAGAGACTACAACAAATGTAGTTGCTGTTGCTACAGCTTGCTACTGTTTCTGAACAGCCTGCAGCTGCCTTCCCCGCCCCAGCGCAACAGTCCGAAAAACGGGCCACTGTGGCTTTTTGGGAATCAAGAGAGAAGCTCTCGGCAATTTCTCCCCCAAAGAGTTTAAAACCATTTGCAAGTGGCAGCTGCCTCAGTGTGTCAGAGGAATCTCCTCTAAGCAGAACTCAACTGGCAGCGAGTGGTAGGTATCTGTGAGAGTCGGCGTCTCAGGGAAGCAGGTCCACCTCAGCGCCGTGCTTGAATCACTTGGCTTTAAGCGGATTTTCTCCCCTGCAGAGCATAAGTGCTCTTGTTAATATCTCCAGATTTGTTTGTTTTTAAAAATCTAATGCTTGGCTTGGAGCTTGCGTGTGCTGAGAAGTTTATCATCAACGCTAGCTGTGACACACAGTGGTACAGAGAGAGGTGATGGCGTTTGGGAGAAGAGGAGCACTTGCGCTCAATAAAATTACAAAAGCACGTTATTGAGGTCCGTACTCCAGACGGCTGTTCAGATGGTTTGGGAGTTAGGATTGTGTGTCCGGGGTGGCTTGTTATCAAGTGTCAGATGCTCAGAAATTAACACCAAGTCGTTGGGAAGCTCTCTAACAAATGTTTAGGTGATGAACTTTGAAGGATGCCTTGCTTGCATCTGCTTGAGGTGGATGTTTTCACCGCTGGAGATCAGTCGTGTGACGTTTGTTGTATCAGGTTGGGGACGTGGAAAGCACTTTGGCCAAAGCTCTGTCAATCACCCTGGCAGTTCAAAATGGCTTCTCATTACAAACGTGTGTGGGGTTGCCTTCCTCTTGCACGCTCATCTCTCTACTGTGCTATTTCTAAACACCCTGGAGTTTTCTGTCCCTTTGGGACGGTGGGAAATCACTCACTCCCTTTCTGTGGAGAAGCTAGTAAAAAAAATCAGCACAATGTGGATGAAATCCCTTGGGAGATCCCGCAGGACTGACGGGATAGCAGGAGGTGTAATATTACCGCGCTTGCGCAAACAGCCCTCTTCTGAGGGCGTTTCAAGAACTAATGGATTTGGGAACCCTGGGGGGGACGAGCGTACCTTCCCCGTTAGCACATTTTCAAGTGCATGTTTCTAAGTATGAGATCTCAGCTGCGGCTCATTCTGCCTGTGGCGCTGTGTGGCGTGCGGGCATCTTGAGCTGTGTCCCGCTCCTGGCTATACCTTGGACTCTGCCTTCAGTCGTCTCTCAACACCGTTACCCTACCCTGTCTCAAAAAGAACACTTTCCCGCTCTCTGGAGAACTTGCTGTATATGAAAGCGGCAGTATTTTGTCTTACATTGGTTTCATTAAGCTCTTTCCAGTTTGTTTTAGCTTTCTTGCATTAATTGAAAATTAATCATGATTGTTTGGGTTGTATGTGATGTGCCAGCGCACAACAAACCAAAACAAGGAAGATTTAATTCCGTTCAAGAGGTTTATATGCAAAGATGGACAAACTTAAGTGAATTAGCATGGATTCATGTGTCGGTATGACTTTGTGTGTAAATTTAAAGTACACTTTGCTGTGTGCTTGAAATGACTGACAGAAAAGCTGGAGTTTTTTCACCGACTGAAAACTCTGCTAAGTATTTCCAAAAGAGGTGACAGTGCATGCAGGCTTTGTAAGAACAGTGCGAGTAGAGTTAACGTTGAACTGCGATACTGAGTCTGACAAAACAGTTCAAGTTGACCTTGCTTATGAGACAACAAAAAGAGTCTTAAGGAGAAATAACAATTATCAACGAGTAAAGAATGGTTTAATTGAAAGGCTGTTTAACCTCCGACAAGTCTGGCAAACATTAATAGAACCCTACCCTAATTCTGTTTGTAGATTGCCTCAACAAGGGGTACTTTCGAAATGTGGTTGGATGTTGTAGCTAGGGATATTTATCAGCAAAGGGAAGGGAAGAAGTGTGCAACTCAATAGTTTCTAAATAAGTAATTTAATGGTATAGTGAGGTCATGCAATCAAATCTTGGTAAACGCTAAAAATACGGACTAAAGATGGTTTAAGCATATAATAACTTTCTGTGCCTTTCTTTGCCCGGTTCTCTGTCTTCGGCTTAACACACCCAAGCGGGGAAGTTGTTTTATCCAAAAGAAGATTGGAAGAAAAAAAATCAAGCCCAGGCAATGCTAAACCTCTGAGATGAGAGCCTGGGAGAACACTCCGGGTCTCGGTCCTGTGCTCGGTGACTTTGACCTGCTTGATGGGTCAGATCAGGTCTGTCTCCAAGCAAGAGCTCCGTATTGCGTGGCCCCCCCCACAGAGCTGGGGGGGGGGCTTTTACCTTCTGCATTTATAGTCTTCAGTTTGCAGAGGCGTGATTGTAACTTGGGCTGAATAATATAATAAATTTAAGCTTGATTAGTTAATTTGTTAATTAGTTTTAATTTGTGTGTGTGCAACTCTAGCCGCAGTCATTGGGGGAGTCCTACAAACCCTCAAATCCGTACAAAAAAACCCAGCTGTCAATGTTTGAACTCATGTCTAGCTCCAAAACCTGATAATGGTCTAGGAGTAGAAAAGACCTTTTTCTACCTCTCCTTGGTCAGCTGAATTTCGTATTTCAAAGATTTCAGTACGGTGAGCTGCTCCCCTGTGGTTGGTGAAGTCTTTGTTTTCTACACCTTGCCTGTGCTAGGAAGGTCTGGGGGTTGTGTTCTTGCTGTTGCTCGTATTTTTTCCAACGGTAGATGGCAATAGCTATTCATTTGTAAAACTGAGGAGTAGCACTGAGCGCGTTGCAGAATTTAATGTGCAAGTAGGATCATTCCTGGGTAGGAATTTAAGTGAAACTATCTGTAAAAACGTCGTCTTCTTTCAAGTACAGGTAAACTGCCATTAAATAGAAAACGTTGCAATTTAACTATTTTTTTAATAGAATCCAGTTCGAAGCAAAAATTTTGAAAGATGCTATTTAAGCTTCACAGGAAGGTACTGTAATGAATTGTCATCCCTATGTAAAAAGGTATTTAAAAATGCATTTTTCAGTCTACATTCCAGATGAACTCAAGTGATTAAGAAATGCTGGTTAACACTACATTTTTATTCCTTTTCAAGCTTGCTCAAAACAGTAGTAATTTTCAGATTATGGTTGGTTGAGAAACTAATTAAAACATATCTTTACACGAATTAAAGGATTTTATTTCCTGTCTCTAAACTTTAGGATTTGCCTTGACAAATTATTTTGACACCTTGACCCCGTTGAAAACAGTGTCAGAGATCAGCATTTGCAGATCTTTGGTTTTACTTTTTGCCTCTAAAAATGCACTGTATGATGTCAAACTAGATGTGCAAATGTATACAGGATGTGCCTTTTTAGTGTGCAGCAGTATGTCGTAGGAGAAATTGTTTTCACACGTTTCTAGTTTATTTAAACAAATTTACTGTTTGCTTTTGTGGCATATATACTTTGTTTTCCAAAAGCGAGCGTGGGAGTTAATGTGAGTGAGGAAGGTAATAATCTATAACAAAGTTATAACCGAGTCACAAGACTTTTGGGAATTTTACAGCTGCAAACTGAAGTTCTCGTGCATTATCATAGCATTCTGTTTTGCAACGATAACGAGTTTAAAGGCTAGCATTTCTCTGTTTTTATTGAAAAGATAATCAGACTTTTGTACGTTAATGATGGAATATTGGCAGCTATGATGATTTCATGGAAAACATTTTAGTGCTGCAATTAGTATTTTAATAAGGTTGTTTCTTATTACTGTACTGGTATTATCTGGATTGTACAGTTGGGCGCTTCGCTGTGCTCTGTGGGGGACAAAATAAGGCAGAAAGGATAGAAAGCGGCTGAAACGAAGTGGTGAAGGGGGTTTGCTCCCAAGCCTGCTACTGACTCCAGATGTGCCCTTCTGAGCTTCTTAGATTCTTCACCTATAAAACGGTGATAACGACCCTGACCTCCTTCTGAGGCTATGGATGAGCAGTGCTAAGCAGTACTATCCTCTTCGCCTTTTGCCCGGGGCAATACACCCACAGAGCTGTATTGTTTCCTGAGAGGCCAGGCTCTTCATGCATAAAACTGTCTTCTAGGTCGCAAACTTTCAGGATCCGGAAAATTTACCAAGCCTGCATGCTTAAGCCTTTTCTCTCTGGTTCAGCCTCTGAGCCTCCTAAAGAGCAGAATTCCATCACTTCTTTCATCACTCTAATATTCCTTTAAACAACTGTATCATGGGATCTATTGTACTTAGCTGTAGTATGTCTACCGTACAGTCCATGTTTTTCATCACAGGAAGCAGCTTGAACTGCTTATAACACATGGAGTATACATTTGTCTTGTTTTAGAACAGTTTTATATCGTTCAGCTGGCTTTACAGCCTCTTCTGTGTCTAAAGGTAAGTATGTTTAAGTATAATCCTGAAGTTTTTATCTTCTGCATCATCAGCCTGCACTTTAGTTACCATTTCGTATTACGCTCTTCCAGGCAGCTTTGAACAACCTTAGCTTGACAATTAAGGGAGTGAACCGGCAAAACTGCTAATTTCTCTCCCTTTCCTTTCACTCTTATCTCGTATTCTCTAAGGTACACGTCTTTATCTACATGTTTCCAAGAAGGTGTTCAATTAATAACTCAGACAAGTCAGAGCTGATAGGATCTTTTCATGTATTAATTTAACTCTTCCTTTCAAACAGAGTGCCAGAAAATCACTGTTTTCATGTTTTCTCTATTTATTCTGGCTGGATTTTTTTATTGAAGTTGCATGCTGTAGTCCTTTGATTCTGCTCCCAAGAAATTATCGGGGATTACAGTAGTGGCCTTACAGGTAACGGGGGTTCTCACTGATGTGTTGAAGAGCAGTTTTCTTCTGTATTAATGTTGATTTTAGATTGGTTTTATTTATAGCAAAAAAGTAAACCCGCAGACTTGGCCATGCGGGATGTAGAAATATCGGGTTCTTTGTTACTCAGTTTCTTGTGTGTGTTTGGGGTTTTTTTTCTGACAACAAGAATGATGCAACGCAGCTGATGACTACAACAAAATGAATTTTCAGTGGAGACAATCGTGAGACTTGTTCAAAGGCAGAGGTTTGTGGGTCTGTACGTGCCAGTCATTTGCAGTTACAGAGAGCAACGCTTAAAAGCTCCCTATTCTTTCATTAGACGTGAATGACGATATGTTTAGTTTCCATCTGTGTTGGTCTTGCAGCAGGTTTAAACTTGCAATAAGAGCTAAGATTAATTGGTATTATGAAAAACCCCCTTTTGACTTTTGTCTACAGTTTAAAGGCATCTGGTCCCGAGAGGAATCTATGTCATTGTCAGTGTGAGCTGGGAGATGCAGAAAAACCAGTCACTCTTGGCTAGGACTGGAGATGAGGACACCCGTCTCCACAGAATGGCAGGTCATTTAGTGAACATGAAACAAACTAATTTCACTGAGAAAACAGGTAACCAACAAGCTAAAACATGAAGTTCCACACTGAAAAAAAAAATAAATCTTTAAAACTCATCTCGGGGAGCCTTTATTTTGTTTGTTTTGTTGGAGGTGAAGATAATCATTCTTTATTGGTGTATTTAATACCAAAATATTACTGGTGAAGTATTTTACAAATTTCTATTCCTATGGCTTATAAATCAGTGTTCTAATTGCTTTCAGAGGGAGCAGCCACCAAGAATTAGAAACTGTGAAAATGGATAGCAAATATTGATAAATAATAAGGGGAGCCTTGCTCCTGGTTTTCCTTGTGAAAGCACATGAACCTTCAGTGAACAATCTGAAATAAACTTATAGAGGGTAAAGGTAATGTTGTCTAGCACAGAAATTTTTATGAAGTACAGAAAAAAAGTTACCTGTTAATCAGCTTTTCAAAATCATCTGGTTTTCTACCAAGTTGATTTTTCGTTCTCCAATCAGAGGACTTTCTGTACTGAGTTTTCCCTCGGGAATGCTATTTTTAATGTAGCGAACTTGTATCACCAGGTCAAAAAGTTGGTTTACATCCAGTGAGGATCATAAACAGGTGTAGGCTAATAGTTAAATTGCTGATTCTGTGATTAATATTGACCATAGTTTTAGTTGTCAGTCTATTTCATGGAAATCTTGTGAGTATAAAGTCCAAGTTTAATAAGCTCGGGGATACTGCGGTTCTGGAATATTTCCAGCACTTTGCTTCTATTTTCAAGTTTACCTCGGTAGTACCACTGAAGCAGATGACATGTGAAGCCGCAGGTGACTCGCTGGCTTGCAAGCCTGCTGTGTCACAGGGCTTGGCTACAGCATGGTAATGTTAAACTTCTTTAAATACAGTTTAGTCTTGTAATATAAGCCAGTTCAAATAATTTTTTAAGTGTGTTTCTCAACTGTAAGTTCTGGCCAAGTGTTTCAGATAGTTCAGGAATACAGTTTAAAGAAAAATTATTGCAAGCAGGAACAATACTTAAAAAGGTGAAAGTCTACCTTCTTGAAGCCAAGTCCTGCAGCACTTTCTTTTATTATTTTTTTTTTAAGTATAGTGAGGACTTAAAGTGTTTTCCATCTTAATGCTTGTGCAAGGTAAAATGTGCCTTTTAAACGAGCCCTTCTTCAACCAAGTTCATTGGTTGAACACTTGGGCACCAAATTTGAAATCCAAAGGAGATGTTATCGACCGCTCATTGGTAGAAAGACAGATCTGAGGCTGTCTACAGTTTCCTAAGGACCGTGAACTGCTTGACAAAGAAGAATACGTATTGACAGCGTTCCTTAAAGGCATGCTTCAAGGGCAAAATTAAAACATTTCCATAGGGTGTAGCCATCAATCACCAGAAGGGTGTTCTTGTACACCAAGTACAATGGAGTATAGCTTTCCGGTGACCTTAACAGACTAGCCAACGTAGGAGCTGCTAGAGTAATTACAGATTACATTAAGTATCAAGTAAAAGCCAACAGCCAACTACTAGGCAAACCTTTTATGCATTATTAAAATCATATCCTTCCCAGAAGATTCAAGCTAATAAAATTGAATTTGATAATGCAATCAGTAAAAAGCTGGTTTAAAAAAAATTTCTCCTTTGTTGATAATGTCCCAAGAAATCCTATGTTTTTTATAACGCTTACTATACATAAACGTGGAAATAATCCCTCAGGTGTATGAACAGTTTCAGTTGCACATTCTCTGAGACTGCCTTGAATTTTTTGTAATTATATTTTATTAAGAAGTAATTGTTATATGTCACGTGTGCATTGCACTTTAGATTAAAAATTAAAGACTGCGGTTACCTAATATTTCAGCCATTAAAATATAGACAATTTTAGAAAGTACAAAATTGGAAGGCTTGTTCTTACATATCAAGAAGCTGGTTCTCCTTCCTGAGCAACTGGTTGGGATGGCCCTGAAAAATAAAAAAATTGTAGAGATTTGATGTGAAAAAAGGAGGAGGGAGCAAACACTTTGTATGTAAGGAGACCAATGTTCACTGCTCACATTTCTAGTAAATCACTTATAATTCGATGTACCCTATATTGGGCCACTTTGAATGAGCCCTAGTGGACCTGACTTTCAGATCAAAAGTTTCTGAAAACTTGGCTTTTTGAGGGATTGTCAGAAGAAGAATTTTTTTCCGTCTTGGCCAAGATAGCCTATGTTGTTTTGTAGTAGAACCAGAGCTACCTGCGTTTGAGAACCGACACTGTACAGCAGCTGCTTTTGTGAGGTTGTTGGTCCGTCTTTGATTTTGTACGACTCTTAAAATTTTAAAACCAGGTGTATGGTCTTCCCATATATCATATAGAAAATTTAGAAAAAAAGTTAATATTGAGCAATATTCTACAACTAGATTAGTGTCCTGTTTCTCTGAGCCTACAGGGTCCAAGACCCAGCAGTAAAGCTGTCAGCAAATGAGTTGAGTCTGCACCGAACATCTAGAACGTGGCTCAAAGCAGAACGTGGCGCGGATTCTCTGAGTAGGTGGTAAAACAATTAAAAATAAATAAGGCCTGAATAAATCAGTTTCATGACAATGTATTTTGCACACAGAACACCATAGTTGCATAAATTTAGCTCTTCAATCATTAGCTGGCATAGTGGTACAAGAGCCTCACCCCAGCCATGCCTAAATGAGGACCGACTTGCTTACTTTCTCTTCAGTTCTCCCAAACTGATAAGAAATGTTGGAACTCTGTGCGTTAGATCACAGCTGTCGCCTCCGGGGAGAAGTGCCGTCTGGTCTGTTCCTGTTGAAGGGCATGGAAACAGTGCTTCCAGCAGGAGTTAACCGAGAGTTTGTCATTCTGAATTGAGGCAGTTTGTTAGCTACTCCGGAGCAGGATATAGTCTTAGCTATGGCTTTTAAATCAAAGTTGCCCTAATAAATTCTGGTTTTACTTTTAGGTTCCTACTTCTTTAAAAACAAAACAAAACCTCTCCCCCCTGGCTGGAGTCTTTATTGTTTGCTGTCTCCAAAAACTTTCCCGAAGCAGAAAATGGATCAAGGAGCACGTAGTACAGCAGGCCAAAGTGAGCCCTTGTGCAGGTCCAGTGCAATAGCTGGGGTACACCGCCTGAAACTGGGGCTGAATTTGGTCCTCTGTCTTTGCCGTGCGAGTAGAGGTTCTGTTTCAGTACTTTAGAGGCGCCCAAGAAAACTTTGATGTTTTCAACTCGTTTTCTTTCTCTGCTGGTCCTGTATTTTGGTTGAGTCGTGTTTCCCCAGCTTTCAGATGTGTGCTTGAACGCTGGAAAAGCTCGCTCTCATGCATAATGAAAGAGGAAAAGTTACAGAGGAGGAATTTATTGGCTAGAGTCTCCATTCCTGCTCTATATCTTGCTCTACAAGCTCCCACAGCAAGTGAGTGGTAGAGCCAAGAATAGAACACCACTTCTCTGACACCCAGTCCAGTGTCTTAACCCCTGCCTCCCGTGAGAAATTTTGTTTCAGTTTTCTGCACAGTGCAAAGATAAGATCATACTTTATTTTAACGTATAAATTGATCTCTAGGGTGAATGAAGAAGGTTGGGACATAGCCAGAGAATAACACAATGTAAATAGTGAAACTTAAGGAGGTTATATATATGTAACGCTACAGCTTCTCAGACTGCTGTGTGTCTAGGTAGAATTAATTAAAAATTATACAAAGTATTTGAGTCCTTTCAAGTTTGTTTTGAGCACACAAGGTCTTCTTCAGACAGAAACCGGGATTTCTTTTGCTTAGCTGAGAGCAGCCAAGGGAGGTGTTCTTTCGCCTGTAACATAGAGATGCTTTTCCTCTCCGCTAGCACTTATTTCGTCGGGGTAACAGCAGGTGTTGTGTTGGTTGTTTGGGGATGACAAAGGAATTTGGCAAAAGATGGAGTTCTCATGGGTTGACTAATGCATTCTAACTGCAGAGCACTGCTATTGTTATGGATTGAGTATAATAAGGAGTAGCATGAGTAAACTTAGCACGGGGATGTTAATGTGAAATGCTTAACTGCATCCAGTATTCACAAGTGATAAAAGCAAGAGTCATCTCTAGAAGTGAGTGCTGACTCAGCACCCCTGGCTTCTGAAACAGCCACCACTCTAGGTTTGGTATGCCATCTCCAAAATATCCAGCAGCGCTGGATTGAAACAAGCTCAGCTGATAGGGGGACTCTGCTTCGGTATCCTCCAAACCTTCCATCAGATTCATGACTGCAGTTGCGCTGTGTTAGCCAGCTCCTTTTCGGGATTGCTCCTCCAGCAAGACTTTGAGTTTTGACAAATCAGGGAGTTATCACCTCACACTCACTTTCAGGCAACATAAGAGCTTCTCGCTTCTTGCCTTTCCCAAGACGTGAACAAGAGGCGAGTGCTAAGTGCCACAGGTGAAAGCTGGATCCCACCTCTTTTTTAAAAGCATATAGGTTTGAAGAGTAAATATTTGTGAAAGATTTATTTCCAAAATCTCTTCACGCATCATGAATGGGTGTGTATGTGTATGTGCAGGGAATAGAGGTTGCTGTAAATGGATAGAAAAGAGGTCACGGTAGATTTCAGTCTGTGTCCTTTAGCCACGCTTGCTCCTTTTATACAAGCATTTACAATACAAACTGCCCAAATGCATTTGGAAAATGACCCTCCATTATTTTAGGTACCCAGCAGTGTGGATGCACAAACAAGTCGCTGGGGATAAGCGGAAGCATGACCTTACAGCACCACTGGGACAGAGAGATCCTTCTCCGCTGACGGCAAAATGACACGTTTGCTTGCTCACTGGCTAGAAACGATTGGGAATTTTTTGGCAGTGCTTTATACTCGGGAACTCTTTATTTCTCACCACTGAAACATTTTGTGGGAACGTGCCAGTTTCAGTGAAACTTCTGTAATAAAAAGTTTGTTTTCAGGCTAGAATCTAGAGGGAGTGTGCTCTAACCCTGACCTGCCTGTCTGAGAAGGAGGACTTAACCCCCAAAGTCTTCACATTCCAGGAGAGCCCTAATTCTGGGTTATGATCCTGTTAGAGTGCTCTTTTCCTGTGCTTTTGTAAAAGCAAACCCAAAAACCCCCAAACAACAAACAAATCCCACTCCTAAGTCCATCTTGTTGCAACTGGGAATGCTTCCGAAATTTTGAAATTATTTCTGGGATGGGAAAAATTATTTTTCTTCTCTTTCAACTTTGCACCTCAGCACTCCGTCATGAACTTTGTTTGCATCTGAGATTTTGCTCGTGATGAATGAGCTCTCGGCCATAAAGACTGCTGTGAACTAGGCTTAAGGACTTTCCTGAAAAATGAAAACCAAAAGGCTAAACCGCAGTTACCTTATGAAATGTGAGGAAGGAGAAAAATGAGATCTTCGCTCTCCTGCCTCTTCTATAGGGTTTTGTCATTCATTCTTCAGCCAGATTCTCCTACTGCAAATGCTGGCTGCTCCTGCTCAAACACGAGACATGGACAGAGCATTGCCGTGTTATCAGGGAGGGTCTCCGGGGGTTCTGAGCTGATGCCGGGCTGTGGCGTCTCCAGGGGCCAGCAGGCAATGCTCTGATGGCTCTGCTGTACCCGACATGCTCACCAACGCCGCCCCGGCTGCTTCATCTTAGGAAAGCCACAAACTGACTTGGCTCTTCACCTTCATGAGCGTTTTTGGTCACTACGGTTAGAAATGCTGGCTACATTGTAAAACGAACAAATGGGAATTTCATCTGTTGTTCTTTCTGGAACCTGATGTCTGTTGTTATTTACTGCTTGCTGTAGTTGTGGCTATACTTTTTTTTTGTCATGATCTGTGTGACAATTGGAAGGAAAGGGCTGAATTTTGACCTCGGCGAAGCGTGAGGTGACTGCTGTTTATAATCTGCCTTCTTCCAGGCAGCAGGTACCAAGAGGCGGCTTCTCTAGGCTGCAGAGCTGTCAGAGAACTTGTGGTGATATCTTTACATGGGGGTGTATCAAAGTGAAAAATTGAAATCTTACAAATCACTACACAGTATACGCATCCCCCCCTGGGAAGATGCTGGGGAAAAAAAATGGTCGAACAGCTGTTTAGCGTGCTATTAGAGTGTGCTCATGTTATGGCGATGAGTGCAGAATGAAAGAAACAATATAGAAAAGCAAATGGGAATATTTTAGGAAATTTTCCAAAGACATTTTGAAAAAAGATTGCTTGGTAGTCGAAGTATCATGATACTGTGCTTGATGGCTCTCATCTAAAACAGCGGGGCTTTAATATATGGCGGGTTTAAGCGTGACTGAAATCTTTTGGGACTCTGTATCTCGCAGAAAGGTCTGAGCAATGGTATCTGTACTTACGTCCTAAGCAGAGGTAGCAGCATATAACATACAGGGGAGTAATTCCTATCTGATGTGGAAGGAATCGAACACACTCGACTTCTGTCAGCTGCGCGTGGTGTCTGCGTATGCCCTGTATTGATATAATGTGTTGGTGGATATGCGCTTTTGTAGAAGCCTCGACAAATTGAAATAGCAGTGCTCTAATGATATCTTCCTTCTTAATGTCTCTTCGAAATAGCTATCAAATCAACTATGAATATAGTCACATAAAGTTTGTCAGCGCATTCATGCTTTAATACTAATGAATCCTATGCAAAATGTATTTCGAAAACACCTTTCCAAGAGAACAAACGTGGTTGATGTCAGCCAGCGTGAAAGTCTTCCACAAAGCTCCTAGTGAAGGATGGCAAACAGAATGTTTGCTGGGCGCCGGAGTGCAAAGGAAGCCAAAAAAATCATAGTTTTTCTGAATTATTTGCGTGAGTACCTCAGATTTGCTTCTGACAGACTGTTTTATTTCACTTTTAATTTTAACAGATTGAAAACATTTTTCATTTCTAGGTAGTTTTTACTCAGTCTTCGAACTTTGAACCTGATTGTTTTAATTCAGCGGGGACTGGAGGATGGGGTTCTTTGTTTTTGTACAATAAATATGCTATAACTAGCCACGGTTTTCTGTCCCCTGCTCTCGTAAGTTTTGTTCTTTATGTGATGCTATTTGCACGTTAGCTCCAGCAAGCATCAAATAAAGTGTTTAATTAAAAAATGTTATCGGAGGTCCAATTTAAGATCAAAGATCACATGCTATCAGAGATCCAGTACTTTGATACCACAATAATAGGCACCTTAGAAATAGTCACATGGGTTATATCAGATAGTAATTTATTTTAGCTTGTTTCCTTTTTCTTCGTACTCATTCCAGATACCGTAACCTACTAGAAGTTTTAAGAAGAAACAGTAATTTTTAAAGTGAAAAGTAAAAGGTTTCCAGTTTAAACAAAACTGATCAAAAAATTATGGAAGTAGGAAAATGAGACCTTTAGAATAAATATGACCAAAAGCATAATAAACATTGACTGGGAGCATAATCCTGAATGCTAACATAAATCTGTTTGTTGTAACAAACATTTAGTCTAATTTAATCTTCGAATGTATTACTGCCAGAAAGAATAGAATTTACGGGCTTTAACGCGGTGGTTACTCTTAAAATTCTGCTTTAACTATTGATGCTGATGGTGTCTCCCACTGAAAAGACCATTTTAATTATCGTTGTCATCCATCTCAGTGAAGTCTATGCCTGCGCATTATTTACAGATCATTCTTTAAACTACTACCTAAGTTGCATACTGAGACGGGAACAAGAGATAAAATTACGCTGCGTTGTCATCGGAGCACAGCAACAGCGTGTGAATTTGAGCTCTCGTGAGTTAAGAGCTTGTGATACAATGCTCGGCAGAAAGCAAAGGCGGAGCTGGTTCGTCACATGGCAGCGCATCTGCACAGCTAACGCTCAGGTCTGCAGGACATTAATCACCTCTGAAAAGATGCAAGAACCTTCCACTTCTAACGTAGCCCATGGCACTTAACGGAACCGGGCGACGCGCTTTTTACCTGTTTACTTTTGGTTTACTTCTGAATTACTTTGGTTTTATACTAGGTAATCTAAAAGTCTGTTTGGTGGAGAACAGTACTTTTTTTTAATATTCTTTCACACTTAGAAATTATTCTAACAGCTCTTCCGGCTAATAAATCATAACTAAGTCATTTTCTAATGCATTTGAACTATCAGCCAGTATGTGCAGAATGTTATCGGTTCTCATGTGTTACAGATAGGGGAGGTGGAAAAGTGGTTTTAAAATGGTGTTGAGCTACTGCAAAGATTTTCCGTTTGCTTCTCAGCCATTGCCTTTGCCCAACCTCGGGGCGATTGCGTTTAAGTGGTAGGGGATACGGTCTGCCGGGAGGGACGCTCTGCAAAGCTTCCTTTGACACCTGTGGAACCCAAAAAGCTCTTAACTGGGCGAAGCACTGGGATTCTCCCAGAGGGAGGACAGAGCAGAGCTCTGGCTCCTGCTTACCAACCCCGGCCATCAAGGCCAGGGCGGACGGGGCTTTGAGCAACCTAGTCTCGTGGAAGGTGTCCCTGCCCACAGCAGGGGGGTCGGAACTAGGTGGTCTTTAAGGCGCCTTCCAACCCAAACCACTCTACAATCTCTCCCCAGAAAGACTTTAAATTACTTTCTATTTTTTTCTTACCCAAAAGTGGCTTTGGAAACACGGCAGGCGTGCAAATAAACGTATAAAAGAGCATGTCTAATCAGGCGTACAGTTCTCAGAACTTCATTACTCTTTGTTATCTGAAAAACTGCAGATAAGAAAGCAAATGCCGGCAGGACAGAGATGCGTCGTCACATTGCAACTTTCTTTCGCCTTAGGAGGGAGATTTGTGAACGCTAACAGAAAGCTTGGGATCCAAAATTTGGTGCTAGGGTTCAGTCTTGTGAATGAACACCATTTTTAGAAATGAACTCAACTGAAAAATCCTTATCTTCCGTGTAAACGGACATCTCGTTTAAATTCAGAAGCGAAAAACCTGGGGTTAAGTGTAAGACCCACAATTCAATTTGCATGTTGAGTAATTCAGACTGCAATAGCAGCTTTGTCACGTTAAGGTTAGATCTTTCCTGTGGCTGTTCAAGTGGGCTCTGAAGACTTTTTAACATGTTGCAGGATATTAAGGGGGGAAAGTTTGACCTAAATCCATTTTTTTTCAGACCCACTTCTGCAGGTTTCATCACACTTCCCCGTGTCTCACACGTGGGACGTTGCTGAGGGCAGGATAGGTGCCCAATTGCCTACATACAATTTCATCAGGAAAGGTATATGATTTATTGCCCTGTAAAGGGTTTTGACGTGAAGCCTGTGAAAAGCACTATATAAATGCCAATACAATATAAAACGTCACACAACTACTTTACTCATTAATTCCGACCCTGAGCTTTTGTATTGGAGAGAAATGGGAGTGAAATATGAATGCGTTCCTGATGCTTTAAAGGGAAAAATGGGTTTGTGGATTTTATAGAGGCTGATGTGTTAACCTGCCTTCGTGGTTCCTTTAAAGACAAGCAGAAAGAAGCCCACTCCTTGCCCGGTAGTAACACTGTGAATGAAAACAGATAAAGCACCAGCAAAGGAAAGCTCCCCACTTGTGATGACAGTCCTTGGTCATGATCCTGCTCTCGCAACACAGATGATTTCATTTTTTTACCCCCAAATTTAATTTATTTCAGTGCTACTGGCTGGAAGCCTTTCTGCCGTCACTTCATCATATTTCTCCCCCTTATATTTTGTCATATTATCCTCTTCAAAGAGCTCAATAACCGAAGCTTCCCCGGCCTTCACGGCATCGGGCAGGCCCATTTTAGAACGTGGCTTCGGCAAAAGAAAACGTGCTTCCCGGGAGGGTTTTGCTCACCCGTTGGAGCCGAGCGGTGCTTGTTGCGCCGGCCTCGTCCTGTTGCCCAAAGGGGACAACAGCCCCTCAAAGCCCACATCTCACCAGTCCCTGGCCCCCTCCTTCTGGGAAGCTGCTGGGGGAGGCCAGGGAGGAAGAGGAAGGCCGTGGGAGATGCCAGCAAAGCCCCGTTCATCTTCCGCAGGGATTTTCTAGCCTTGCCCAGCTCGCCTTGCGCAGTGGGAGCCAGCCTGGCCCAGTCGGTACAAATCACAGGGCTCTTGCGCCTGATCAGCCGAGGTCGGCTCTCACCTGCTGACCCACCTGTGCCGCGGGGCTCCGGTTTTTTCAAACCTCCGTACGTCAGCTTTAACTATTGCTGAGTACCGAGTAAAATTTACTCCATTCCTTTATTTTTATCTCAGGTTGCTTTCCAAATTCCTTCCCCCTTCTGTGTTTCCCGGTGATTTTGATTATTTCTATTTTCGCTTTTAATAGGATGTTCGCTTTCTGCTGATCTCTGCTGACATTTTTCCCTTTTGATTTGTAGTACTATTAATTCCCCTCTGTTCAATGTTTTGTCTACAGTCAGAACATGTTTGTTTTTCTCTAGTGGCCTGTAATTACTTTCCCCCTCCTCCTCTTTAAGTTTTCCAATTACGTCTCCATGGATGCTCCTTTAAGAGCAAGCCGTCCTGGGGGTAACCTCTTGAGGATATGAGGATATGGCTTTTTGGGCCAGAAAGTGCTTTAAGCCTTGGAAAGGAAAGCTTGGGTTGAGGATATCGATCGTCCCTCTCTTCAGTAAATTGGTAACCCTCATTTGAGGTTTTTTTTTGTTGCGGTTAGTTAATATGTGAGTCCTGTTGCCTGTTTGGGGATGGTCCTGCATCACCACGTCCTCGTGGGACCGGGGGCAGAGACTAGCCAACCCCGCTGTGGTGCCTTAAAACAGAGACCTCCAGCCCTTGGGTTGGTGGAGCTTCTTCTCTCCATTTCAGGCGAGGGATGGAGGGGTGCCGAGGCAAAGGGGCCAGTGCAAAGTAACCCGGCAACCCGCGACAAAGTCAAAATCAGATTCGGTCCTCTGGTGTCGCCGTGTACCCCACTGACCTCCACCCTGGTCTTTCAATCTAGCCACCGGCCTCTTAATTTTTCTCTGTTTTTCTTTCAGTCGTAGAAACCCAAGTCCTTCCTACGGGCAGAAACGAGATCTACTTCATAGCTGGCATCCCGTACCATTTTCGCGGGGAACTATTTCTAGAGGAGTGTTTTGCACGGCTTCCCGGTATTCCGTACTTGTCTCCCCACCTCTGGATGCGTTCCATTCTTCCCAACCCCGGCGTTTCCAGTGGCGCTTTTACCAGGGACGGGATAATTCCAGGCCCGTCGGGAACCCTGCCCGAGCCCTTGCCTCCCGGCGAGCGCCTGCCCCAGAGCGCAGCGGCCCGTTAAAAACCCGCTTTCGGCTTATTTTCACCCTCGCTCCTGAGGGCTGTCAGCGCGGGGTGCTCACCCGCGCTCCCACCCGGGACCGGCCCGCAGCGCCCGCACCCTGCAGTGCCGCGCCGCGGACGCGCGGGGGCGCCGCAGACCGCGCAGCGCCGCGCAGGGGCCG
>VZTV01039098.1:0-38508 GCA_013400875.1 Anhinga rufa | reverse complement strand
CAGAGAGATGATGGACGTAACAGGTTAAGAGTATTACCATGTGAGAAAAGTTCGTGGTAACAAAACCCCAAGCATGAACTCTTCACTGGTGTCATGATGGACATGGTAATTGAAGGTACATGTGTT
Source organism: Anhinga rufa (assembly GCA_013400875.1). Lineage (NCBI taxonomy): Eukaryota > Metazoa > Chordata > Aves > Suliformes > Anhingidae > Anhinga > Anhinga rufa. The sequence continues at coordinate 38,382 of VZTV01039098.1, read as the reverse complement.
GCATGTGCTATAGATAGGACAGGATATGGGCAACAGCAAAAACACTCACTGCTGAAGGGGATTCAATCCTTCCTCTTTCAATCCTTCAATTTTTCTGCAGCAATGTTTTAAAAGGGAAGCGTATTTAAAAAAATTCGTTCCCTAAGTTCATCTATTATACCTCACATATTTTTCTATTTATGCTTACGTATTATAATGAGGTTTGCTTTGTTTGTGCATATTTTAAAAGCAAAATGATACTGATTAAATATGCTTAGTAGAGATGTAAAGATCACATAAAGCTACAATTATAGTATAAATTGTAGGTGAAAATAGAATTTCAAGGCCATTTCAGTGCAGGATTGATGTAACCTCCTTTCTGTGGCAGATCAAAAATAAACTGAATATACCAACTGTGAGATTATATTTTTTAATGTGGATGATTGCAAATTCTGTAGTTTTAAACATTTTGATTTTTTCCTCTTTTTAATGTTCACAACTATGTTCTCAGCATCAGCCTTTATTAGGAGGGAACTGATGTTCTCTTTCTGAAGTTAACATTCATTTGGCTGTCAACATTAAATGCTTGGGTTTTGCGTCTAAGTAAATGTTTCCATAGATTCAGAGTTAATAGGCTGTATTTTCTTTAAATACAAAACGTTCATTTTACACAAGCCCCACCAATAGCTATAACTGTAAATTACTCAAAAAATAAGGTGTACAGCTTGGAATGGACCTGACTTTTTTAATATTAGATTTCTCAAGACTTATGTTACTCAAAATTATTATCTGCCCACTACCCAAGTATTTATTTAAATACACAGGCAAAAAATACCATCTAATTGCACTGTACAGGAATCACAAAGATAGTTATTGTGTCTAATCTTTAAAAAACGTGGGAACTTTTCCTAAACAAAAAGTTTAGGACTAGGAAAAATGACTCACACTAAAAAACCCCCTATTTTAAATTCAGAAGAGAAAGGTACCTGCATGCAAAAACTCATCTTAGCAGCTTATTGTTCCACTATAAAACTACACACAAAATGTGCCTTTGCCTTTGAAATGTATTATAAGTATGTATTTACAAGTACTTTTAAATATCTGTTATTATTTTAACCTAATAAAACAGAAATCCAAACACTATGCGGTATGTATGTAACCCTTAGTGCCAGTCCTAACAAAAACCTATGGCCCGTCCACCCTCAGTGCAGAGCGGGGCTTTGATGTTGACACTGGAGGCACAAAGTCCCCATAAACTCACGGGCAATTTGAATATAAATCACACAATCCACCTGCAATCCACTTACAATGGAAGCAGACTTGAGACTAGGTCATAAGTAAATTTTATCATGTTAATTTTCAAATCTCCGCTGTGCCTACAAAGAGCAGTACTTGTTAGCCCTATCAACTTCAAAGTCTCATGACAGTTTCTGGCTACAGCCACACAAACCCACTTTGTGAGCCGGCAACTAGAGCAGTTTCCTGAGGCTGCTTTGCATCTTCCGCTTCCCTTTTAATTTAATTTCTTTTTAAACCAAGAGGAAACAGAGGAGATTTGTCCCTGCTAAAGGACAGTGGAGCACCAAGGAGTTTTACTATTTTAAGATCTAACTGCCTGAAATACGAGTCCTCTGCTACTCACTTACACTAGTCCCTCACCAAATATTCTAGAAATTAGCTCATTTCTATACTCAATTTTAGCGCATGGTAGGATCTCTCAAACTTGACTGTATGCAAACGCTGGGGTTAATTATCAGAGAAGTGTGAAAGGGGAGAGGGATTTTCTAAAGGTCTAGTCTCTTTCTTCAAAGCTTTAATTTTAACCATGCCAGTCTGAAGTTTACACGGAATCTAAATACATCTGAAAGACTTTATTCTAGAATAATTGGGATGTAATTTCAATCAGAGACTAAAAATTTAATAACTACTTTACAAAGGTAAAAGCAAAGCAATGAAGTCATTAGTGTTCTAGTCAGGCTTCCTAGGAAAGCATTAAGTTAAAAATCTTTTGAGAACTGCAGAAAAGAGACAAAAAGGGAGGGAGAAAAGATTAAGTAGCAGCTTGTTCTGAGAAAGAGGAGCTGATGCATCAGTGGACACTGGCAAAGTTTGTGTGCTAGTATCTCAAATTCTCTGAAGGGGGAGCAGGGCATGTGATTACATGGCTTTGTGTTGAACTGGAAACCTCATCTTATTTTTCAATCTTCAGATTTCACAGTATTGATCTCATTAAGCTACAGTTTTCACGTTGCAACTGCAGTTAATGTAGTTACTGTGCAAAAGCTGTGGAGTAATGTTGCAAATGAATGATGAGTATTTAATAATTGCCGTGGAACTACACTTAGCTGCAGGTCTAAACTGAATTGAGTGGTCAAATGCAGAGGTGAAACCACTGCTGGCTGAAGTGATAAAAACATGTCATTAGTCCTTAGAAGTAAACACTGTAAGATTCTAAGTAGCAACGTAGAAACTATTGCTGCTTACTTCTAAAGGTATGGAAGAAAAGTTTCCCCTGTGATCAAATATTCTAACAGATTGGTTTTTTCTAGTCAGTTTAATAAAAAAAAACCAAACAAACAAAAAAAACCAATGAATCTGATAGTCCTTCAGGTGAGATTTTTCTATGCCATTGCTGCCATCAAAATACAGCTGATATGCTACTTTTAGATATCAGATCAAGGACACATGCTGAGTACCAAACAACAGTTTGCCTTAGACAACAAAAAATTATGATCACCAATGCAGTTATAAATAAATGAGATACAAGAACTTTTAATAATTCATAAGAAAGTTGCAACATTCTTCTATGCTTGCAATATAGCACAAATTGAGCAATTTTGAGAAAAGATTAAACAAGGCAAGAGACAGCTTTTCTACCTAATGACAGGATCTGAGAAAGAAAACTAAAAAAGCAAATTTCCAAATTAGTATAAATGCCAGACAAAAATAGAAAGCAAAATGTCAAATGATCTTTGCCGTTTGTTCAGACAAAAAAAAAAGAACAAAAATGAAAAACTCTCTCTGAGCACAGATATTCTGAACCAATGTCATACATGTGATCACAACTTCATTTTAATCTGCTGGAAAAAGGTTAAGAGTGGAAGACTGGGGAAGTTCAAAAATACTCTCTGCTATCATACACTTACAGTTGATTAACTGAAAGGGGAGGATTGAAATTTCAGCTTTCCAGTAACAGTTTGATGTCACTTTAAGCAAGATTGTGCCTCTATATTTGTCTCCGACTACCTTAATCTGTATATTTGCAGTGAACATAAGGAGGACTTTGATCAAAACACAACATGCATTTTACACAACAAGGAAGTCTACAGAGAGGCACTACATTTACAAAAGCAATTGAAGGTGGTTTCAAAGGGAGTTGACAGATTAGAGGATGATGACACTGCTGCTGCAGTCTCAATGGAAATCTGGCTTGATCTAATTAACAACAACGAACTAGAACCACAAAAAGATAATTCAAACATGATTTAAAGAAGTTATATTACCTTTTTACTAGTGTACCGATGGAGCCTTTCCCTTACTGATCACAGAACAAGTCACATGTCTAACACAGAACAAGAATAAAAGGCCTGATATCCTTAATTTACCTCCAGCATTTGAAATTGAAACCTGAGATCTGGCCCAAATATTTGACTATAGAATTAGAGAACATCCATGTCTTCACATGAAAATGACAAAAAAATGTAAAAGTCATGCTCATGACAACTTAAGTAAATTGGGAAATCACAATGGAAGATTATTGTAAGACGTGACTAAATGTTACTGAGTGCCACCATGTTCAAACAGAACACAGTGAATGGAGCACAGCATGCAGGACAACTGGCATGTTTCATGTGACACATCTGTGTACATGCACCAGAAAGCTCCCAGGTTATTCCCATCCCCTTTTTGTTCAGATTGCTTATCCTAGGAAAAATGCACTGGGAGGAAAACTTCCCACCAATCCTGAACTGCTTCAGGCTTGTAGATTAAGCCAGTAACAACGTCAGTGACTGATTTGTGCTGATGTTTCCACAATTGCCAGTACTAGGTACTGCTGCCCATATGTGGCCTGTAGCACAGGCATTTGTGTGAATCTTAGTTCTGATGCACCTTTTGTACCAAAACCACTTTTATTGGCTCTTTTGACTGATTGTCTTCTCTGAATGACAATTGCTGTCACGGAGATGTAATGTAACTTGTGCTTATATGCATATATGCTTCTGTACACACATGTGTAAAGATATATAAGCATCCTGGCATTTAATCATTCTGGCATTTTCCACTGGATGCATTTTACAGGTGAGAACTATGGCAATGATTTACTGCATTCACAGGAAATGTGTAACTTTGCCAGAAAGTGTAGAAGTTACTGAAAAATGCAACAGCTATTTGGACACATTTTCAGTGCTGTTTGACCACCTAAAATACAAGGAGACAGGGAATCTCCAAATAAGTGAATTATTCCACTCTCCTTGCAGTTATCTTCCTGCTTTTTAACTTTTGCTCACAGACTTGAAAAAAACAAAAACAAAAACAAAAATTTCTTTAACTGCAACTGGTAGTTTTTTATTTCCTTCTAATAATATAACTAGATAGAAATAATACTACCTCAATAGCAAACTGGCAACTCCAACTCAGCATTTCCTACAATACATACCTCATACCATATTAAGTCAGGAGTTTTTCCTTTTTAGACCTCAAAATGAGACATATATTTTTACCTTTGTGTCATAATTTTGTAGGCATCTGGAAGGAAGCATTCTGTGTTCTCCATCTGGAAAGGGTCAGCATCACAAATCTTGTCATCTGTCCGTCCATAGTTAGCGCTTTCTATCATAATAACATCGCTTCCTGGACACCGGAGGTCAATGGAGTAGCCTTCGCATGAGAGCTCCCTCCTAACCAAACCAAACGGTAGTGCTGCTCGGCTGAAACCTAAAAGAAAAAGAAAAAATAAAAATGGGATTGAGCCTAAAGGGTATATTGCAGTGGACTATTCTTTTTCTGTCACATAGACACTAACTCTCATCAGTGTGCTAAAGGAAGCGCACCTTTAAACAGTTTGACCCGGTACCATGTTAAGTGAAGCATCTTTCATGAAGCTGTCACATCCCTACACCACTGCTGCTGTGTCCTTTATCTGTGAAAGGAGGAAATTCCTCTTCACTTCTTCTAGCCCTTGCCAGGGCAGACAGTGGCACCTGTCTGCACAGCTACATTGCACGTTCCTCTTCTCACCTCTTTTCTCTCTGCTCCTTTCTCCCCTCTTTGGGCACAGACAGGCCATGTCTGAAAGTGGGAAGGAGCAGAGCAGGCAGGATTTGCAAATGCAAAAGTGTTTTTAAACAACAAAAAACCAAAGCCATACTTCTAACTTCAGCAGTCTTTCTTAACTTGTATCTTCCTTTTTCCAGGAAAAAGGTTTATTTTGCTTAGCTATTTTATGTCCCCAGCATGGACATGTCTGTGCCTTCGGATCCAATATACATGCCAATACTTTACCTAGCTGAACTTCAGTGCTCCTTACAGTGCCTTTTATATAAATTAAACCACAGAGAGATAAAATTTTGAACAAATATATAAATGATAGTACAAACTGCAGATTTGTACTGTATAAAATCTCCCTGTCCCTCCCAAGAAGTACATATGTGTTTCAGGGAATTCTCATTTTTAACACATTTTTCTGCATGAGAGAATTCCTAAAAATAGGTAACTTCTCGAAAAGTAATGAAGCAATACTAAATGCTTTAGAAAAAACCAATGGTCCAGATATTCATCCAGGTGTTGTGTCTTTTACAGGCATTCCTTTGTGCAAAAAATAGATGGCACCAAAAAACAACTGTAGCTGTATACTACACTTGTATCCCGCTGCTAGTGCCTTATTATTAAACAGAATATTTTTGTTTCTTACAAAATGTGTGCAATACTGTCTTTTGGACAACAAGTTGGGTAACATGATAGTGTTAAATACCCATTTCTTTAAAATAGTAAATCCCTTCTAAACTTTCATCAGAAACACAGATATTGCCTATTTTTTAGAAAAAATCATCCTAATAGAGTAGCAAAAGGCCATTAATATTTCAGTGCAGGCTGCTGGAGACAAGTTGTGACAGCAAAGAGAAACGGCTAGTAAGTATGGAAAGCTGGAGCTCTACGGTGTTTTGAAGGCAAAGAAAATAAACTTTTCTTAAAAAGTATGATGCGTTAGAAGAGGCAAGGAAGCAGGGATCTAAAAAGATCAAGAACAACTTGAGATAACCCCTTGATAGTAAATTTTCACACGAACCAGAGGCTGTCACTTTTCCTATGAATTAATGATCTGTGGATTAAAACTCCTAGGGTAGGAAGATGATTATCTGTTAGGACTGCAAAAAAGAGCTGTTGATAACGATCACGCCAGTGTCAGGATGTGGCTCCCTGGCAGCCAGAGCCCCTCTTCCCATCCGCCCCTCCTCTACCTGCATGCCCCTGCCTTCCCCTTGGCACCAGCACCAGCTTTTGTCCAACTTGTGCAGTAAACTAATGCGAGGGGCCGGTCTGACTCTAACTTCTCTCTACTGCAGAAGAACCGATGGGGTCTCAGAAGACCAGCTCCTTGGCTGGGTGGGAATTCACCCTGGCACAAGGGGAAGGGGAAGGCCAGAGCGTAGCAACTAGCTCTGCCTTACATTACATATCCTACGTGAAATGGGTACCATTACTCTGCCAGTATGTTTTGGTACTTGTCAATAAGGGAAGAAGCCATATTACTGTAGAAAGCACCACAGTTCCATCACTCCTGGCCATCAGTTTGACTGCACATACCATGCGCAATAGCAAACACTATTACTACAGGCTTGCTGAAGTATCACGAGCTGAAAGCTGGAAAGAGCTAAAACACAAATCCATCACATTAACACCCTATATGTTCCTCCCATGCAGCAAATTAATACAACGAAGACAGAAGCTGCTCATGGCTCAGTGAGGGCGTGAAATGGGCACAGAGAGGAGTACACACAAAGCCCCCACCACACATGCATACAGCAGCTCCTTTGATTAATTACCATCACGACAGCCGCGGTGGGACCAAATATAATGCTGCTAGCGACTGCCATTCCTCCGTCCTACTGCTCCTGTCAAATTCAATGCCATCCACATAAAGCTCCTCCCTCCAGCTGGCAGCAAGGGTGCCTGTATCTCCTGCACTCAGCCGGGCTCCCCTGGCGCCCGGCGCTGCCACGGCCTGGCCGGGGGAGGCTGGCGTGCCCTCCACCCCTCCCTGCCTCCCACGGGAGCCCCACACGTGCCGTCACATGGATGCACGGCCCTGCTGTTGGGTTTTGATCAGTGAGGAGGGGAACATCAGCTTCGGCCGTCCAAAGGCATTTCTGCAGAAGGGCAGAGCAGGGGGGGCGAGGGGTGCGTAGGGTACGGCCGCTGAGGTGTCGGTGGCTACGCATGCAGCGGCTGTGCGGCTGCAGGTCAGATGTACGGGTTGTTATGGGGCCAGGGCTGACAAACCCACACGGAGCTGCCTGTGACAAGTACTGAACCCTCGCTGCAGGCCCTGCAGCACAGCCTCCGCTTCTGCTAGGAAATACCTTGAATCCAAATACAAGACCTCTGCAGTTTGTTACAGAGATCAGCTGCCTGCAAATCTTATTTCATCATCTATGGCAGCTGCTCTAAGTACTATGAATGTGTTTTATCCTGCAATTTTTCCCCCTGCAGGCATCCATGAGAAGTTCTATATTAGGACAAACATTAAAAATACTAGAGCAATGCTAGATCACTTCACAGGTAACACAGGACACACCTGAGATTGCAATGTAGGTGTTACATTGTAAAAGCAGCAAGCAATAAAGCAAAACAATGCAGCATACGTTAGGTGGGGAGACCGCTCTAAGGAATCTCTATGGCACAGAAAGAATTTTAACTGAATAAATAAATAAATAAATTTAAAGTCCACTAACAAAGCTGCTGTGATCTTTATTCTGAAGCTTTATTTGTAATCTTTTCCTATCAACAAACAAAAAATAAGCATATCAACAAGCAAAGTGTAATTCAATCCATCTTGCAACCCTGACAATCAAAGAAAGAACTAGTGGGAGGCCCTGTGAGCGAAAAATCAATATTGCAGCTTTGTGCCGTGCAAATGTGAATACTGCCAAATAGCAGTGCTTAGGGTAAAATGAACTGTTTTGCTCCATTTTCTCCTCTCTGAACAAATGATTTTGAAACGACAGCTTTTTTTGGAGCTATAAAATGTCAAGCAATAACTCCCTGCGCTTTAGGCAAGTGATTGGAATAAATACCTCTTGGCAACAGGTGCAATGACTTAGGACTGAAATTCATTTACATTCAGGAGATAATTCCCGATAAACAGATGCACTGCCACAGGATGGAAGTTTGAACGACCGGCATCTGAATGCTACTGCCTGCTTCTGCATCATTCCCGAGCTTTTTAGACGTCAGTATGTGGCTCTGTCAATAATTACTGTTGCCACTGGTAACTTTGCATCTCCAATGCAATTCTTCATGAATATTTTCAATACCGTATTTTCTAACCAACGTGTGTTCAACCTGCTGCTTGCCGTACTGTACCTTGCATAAACCTCTTGTTTGGCTCTCCTCCTGCAGCTGAAATCAACATTCCTCATCTTTCTGCTAATTGCTTCAAGGCAAACTGTGCCATGGATGACACCGCTCCTGCTGTCTGTCGCCCAAGAACGCATAGTGCTGCGCGATTGCAAAGACCTTTCTGGTGCCAGGGCTGGGACTTCCAGCACAACCTAAACATTAACTCAAGTAAGCGTCTATTACCAAATGCAGCATATGCTGTCTGTGATTCATTCGCGTTTGTATATATTAATCAGTGCTGGGTGTGTGTGTTGTTTTTGTGTTTTGTTTTTTTTTTTTTTTAAATTGAAGAAGATTAATACCTAATGAGAAAAAGAGCGTGGTTTCTGTTCTGCTGACCGTTTTGATTATAGAAAAGCTTCCTGGCAAACATATGTTTCCTGCACGTTTTATCTGCTCACAAATTAGTTGAGTGCAGGCTCTTGATTGAAAGAACAAAATAAACTGCTTTTGCGAAACTGCATTTCTAAGAAAAAAAGGTAGAAGGGATTTTCAGCGGTAATATACATTCCTTAATGCTTTGTTGATCAATCCATATAGAAAAGCACACTGAGAAAAAAATCTAAATGAAACATCACAAACAAAAATATTTCCTCTTATACTTTCTATGAAACCAAAAAATACAAGTCCTATGAAAGAAGTGTAACTCAGAACCATGTTTCAGAAATACATTAAATTCACATTTGGCTAAAAATAATTTTATATAAGTTTGCATTGCCTTATTTACAGTCTTGGTTCCTTCGTAAGAATTGATTTGTCTGTAGAAAGATAACCTAAATTTGTCAAAGTGCAAACAAAAGTTAATAATTCACAGCATCCAGCCCACTAGCATAACATCTTTTTGAGCTGTCAATAATAAGAGGGTGCGCTAAGTTTGGTAGATAAAAGCAAAAAGGCACCACCACATTTGAATGTTCGCCCCATACAGAGGAAAAATAGTGGAATGTAAACAGGCTAACATCAGTAGTCCTCGACATCAGAAGCAAGGAACCTTTGATTAAAACTTAAAGCACAGAGAAAGTCAACATGGAAATACAAAATTATTTCAAAGAATGCAGATACTGGAAGAACTGAGAATCCAAAACAAGTCTTTGCAAAAATAAATATATATGCCTCTGCGAGCAAGGAAATAGTGCTTCTTGTGCTATTTGGCTCTAACAGAAAGGTCTTTTCAAAAGAGCACATCTTTTCAAACAGAATGTTTACAGTTGTCTCTTTCACAATCTCTTTTATTTTACCAAATCATGCAACATGATGATTCAAGCTCTACACAAGACGAAGTGATGCATCTCGGGCAGCATTTCAATAATATGTGTTCAACAAATGCAAAGCCCGACGCAAACTGTGCTGAGACTCCTCTCCCTCTCCTAGCAAAGTGCGTACGTGCACGCACGGAGGGTGCGCAGAGACAGCTGAACATACTTTGCCATCTGAAAATCATGCAAATGCTCAACATGGGCTCTGCAAAGCTTTTATAATTCCACAGAAAATCCTCAGCATCCTGCAGATTCTAAAGAATCCCATGGACTCTGTCAAGGGAGACTTTTCTTCCTGTCTCTCAGCACCGTATATATTTCACACAGACAAACATGTTATTTTGTTAAACAGCTTTTAAATTATCCAATCCTGGTCAACAGATCACTACCAACTACTAGAAAGATAGAGGCAATTTAAATGACAACTGTGCTTTCTAATTCTATCTTTGAAGGAAAAAAGTCATTCTGGCAAGCATGTCTATTAAAAGATTACATTGGCACAGTAAGAGCTTCTGATACTGCACAGAAGTCTGGAGTTCACAGCACTCAGCTCTTCTTTCAGGGAAACCCAGCAACCAGCGCGCAGCCAGCCCGCGCCACAGCCCGGCAGACAAAATCCCACTGTTCAGTCGAGGTAAAATTAGGCAGGAAACGATCATTTCAAAAATATTCTCCTACAGCTGTATTCTTTGCCATTTTAAGTACATACTCATTATTTTCATTTCAGATGCTGGAAGGAGGGGACATCTAGAGAAAAGGGATTATTTAGTGAAGGAAATCTATTTTCTAGTAAACGACATCTTCCTCGTTTTTTTAAGTCATTCATAAAAATGGGATTAACTCAAAACAAGGTACATGAAAGTATGTTCATTATTTGAACCTCAACAAAGAGGCCCGAAGTCCTTAAGAACAGACTTGACCATTTAAACGTCCACATAAATTACACTGAAGCAAGGCAACTATTTCATTGAATAAATTAGCTCTGAGGGGTGATTTTTAACACTGGTTTCTAGACTTTAGTTTCTCAGACATACCGTTTCATATTTTAATTACTTGGCTAAAATCTGGAAGCCTGTCTCTTACAAAGTAGAAATATGAATTGCTATCAAAAAAAAGCTTTTAGAAATATTAAGTAACTAATGATGGCTTTTTAGCAATAAATTTTACATCTTATTAATTGTGATTTAGTCTTTAAAAATTTTAGAGTTTTAAAAATCTTTGTCAAATTTTAGTGTTTTTCAAGATTCAGTGTGAGCAGCAGAATTACAACAGTGAGTAATTTTCTGTAATTATATACTTAATATTCAGCGTACATAAACATAAAGCACAGTTTGTCTGACTAATGAAATTCAGGACAGAAGCCTGAGTTACGCCCTCTGACTCACACCAGGACGGGTCCTGCCTTCCAGGTTCACTGAAACTTATTACAATTTTCCTTTTACTTTTTCCAGTCTCCATGCAATTCTCAAAAACATCCCTGTGAGGCTCTCTTCAGCAAAAAAAGAGTCAGGGCTTACCTGCCTTCTGCACCTTCTTGAATGATTCAGCAAAACCTAAAGTGAGCAGCAGCATCCCTGCCTTTTAATGTAACAGCGTTGATCCGTTCTGTGTACAGCTGGCAAGGATCTCATTTAAATTCTCCTAAACAGCTCTCACCCCTCACTCTGAAGGGCGAGACTACGTCTCTCCAAGGTAGCAGAATTAAGGGTTTTTTTCGATTGTGTTTTTGTTGGGTTTTGTTGTGGATTTTTTTAAATAGCAGGAGAGAAAAGAGTACTACATTGGCAGACCGAAGTCCTTCAATCATCCAGAACAAGAGCGACCCAGACAGCAGCCGTGCACGCATCCCCACATTAGCCCATCATGTCTCAACCCTATTTTGAAGGAATCACCACTATGGGAAAAGAGATAGTTTGGTCTTCATGCCCATTTAATCCTTCACCTCCCTGCTGAGGCTGCCACAAGAGTGCTAATTAATGCTAAACTGTGAAAATGGGCTTCTGCACTTTGAATCCAGCCACGCTGAAACTGGATAGAAACCACTAATTCCTTTAATGAAAGTCACCAAACCAGAGCCTGGTTCCTGGCAGCATTTTAGCAATGCCTACATATGGCAGATGGAAACCATGTGATCTAAACATGAAAGTCTAAATATCTAGTGTAAAAATATGCGTGTTGTTCAGTTCTTACTCAGAACCAAATTCTGTTCTCATCTGCATGCACCTTTCCATCGCTTTCAGTGGGAGCTGTACGCACGAGAGAAAAACTTTGCCCTCTTGATCTAAAATTATCCCAGTTTGAAACAGCATTCATCTGTCAATGATATTTCTTTTCTTTTGCCAGCCAGATGTCTGTTCTCGGGCTGCAAGAATCTCCTTCCTTTTTTCCTTCACATCATACACACTTGATCCTCTGCCAGCTCACAGAAAGCACTCTACCCTTTCTTTCTTGCCATTAAATACATTGCATCTTCAAAATTTCTCAAGGCAAATAAGTCCCATGGACTTTGTAAATCCCCCTCCTGGAGGTTATCTCCAGTTTACCAACTGTGAACTCTCTGAGCACACCACCTGTCAGGAAGGAGAAGCTTCTGAATCAGAAACAACCTCTGAAATAGGGAGGTAAGACACACAAAGGCTGATATGTCAGAAACGTTGTGTCAACAGGATTTCCCGTTGAATTATTTCCTCTGCACAGGATGCTGGTAGCAGAATAAAAATAAATATTCTTTTATTTTCTAAAAAAATGTATTTTGACAACAATTTATGTTTCCAGTTATCTCAATCATTTTTTATTGGAAACCATGTGTTGAGGAGGGGCAGTGGAAGAGGAAGAAAGGAAGAAAGGCGGTATGATTTCCATCAGCAGTATTCAGAGTGAACAGCTGACAAAAGAAATATGCTTTTCTTCCCATCCTTAAGAAACCCAAAGCCTTGTCACCTCAGAGGTTGATAGAAACCACGCAGAGATGTACCATTTCCTTGGGAATACGTGCACTGGTGAAAGTTAAATCACTCCAGCAGGTGACATGTGGTTGCCAATAATAACCCTTGCTGTGCTGTGTACATCGCCTCCTTAAACGGGTTATACCCCAATCTGTTTAAGAAAGCAAAACATTTAATCTCACTAAAATGTAGAAATTGGACCCTGATAATTCTGGCTCATTTTAAACAAAATATTATTCTATGAGTGCCAAATACCAAATACAGGCCTAGTGCTAAAAAATTATCCCAAATTTAATTTAAAATATTGTACGATTGCTACCACATAGTAATATTTGATATCACAGTTGTAAAATTACAAAGGGGGTGTTTTCTTGTTTAAAAACAGAATTATATATACATTAGAAATGGAATCAAGCAACAATGTAAGAGTTCATATACTCTCTTGTGTTTCCATAAAATGATGGGGTGGAGTCAAACTGCCACAGTATAATTTACAGTGGAAAAACTATGTGGTTAATTTTAATGACGGGCAAGCCACTTAAAGAGTGCTTGTGAGTATGCAAATAGCACAGCAATCCCCCTTTTCATTCAGTATAGCTTTTGAAACATCTCTGAGGATGCGGGAGTAGAAAGAAGAACCCTTGGAACCCTTGGAAAGGCTCGAGATCCCTCAGATGAAACCACTAAACCAAAATACACAGTCATACCTTTTGAAAACAAGAAGAGCAATGTGATGAATGTACTTTAAAGGTAAATGTGCCGTCACTTCAAATATTCCCACAAATAGATATGAGACAAGAGTAGCAAGCAATCTCAGAAAATGCCTGTCAGAGTGAAAGGCTTTCTTCCTGACCTTACCTTCCATGAAGTATTTTTGGATTTCTAAAAGGCTATTATAGAGAGGAGAGGGATACACCATACATAGTTTTTACAACATACTTAGGTTCTGGCACATTCTGGGAATCATGGAATAATCCTACACAGATACTTGAGAGCATCCGCTGAATAAATAAAGTTCATGAAGAAAGGAAAACTAATTGATTGTTTATAAATAAATAGGTAATTTAAAAAGTCCTAAGGAATTTCTGCAGTTCTACCATGCTCCCTGGGCAGCAGGGAGTAAGAACAGCAATAGGGTTACCACTTCCAGAGTAAATAAAGGAAACACGCACCTCTGCTACCCTGTCAAACTGCTGTTAATCGCCTGTAAAGGAACTCCATATCCATACGCATTACTGCAAACATGAAAGGCAAGGCAGATAAAGAGACAGGATAGCTAAATTCCACCTGGACTCAAATTCAGGGCTTCTCAGTTTGGAGTCTGGTTTTTAATCCTGGAATTTGTGTGCGTGTCCCCAACTGTCACGATGTGGATGCAAGAATGCTCTCAGCTTTTAGAGAGTCAGCTAATGAGTGCTCAAGTGAAATAAATGAAAAATCAGGATCTCTGAAATCTCTGAGTACTAAGACAGAAAGTAAACCATTTTCCATAATTATGTGACAGGAGTTCCATAATTAATGCTATTTACATTAGAAAGTAACAAAAGGGATGAATACACACTGTAACACAACACAGAAAGGAAAACTTTGCATTTGCTCATTACTTCTAATTACAAGCACACATCTAATAGCTGAAAGACTGTGCTTCCAAAGTTGTTCATTGATCTTAATACAACCAATAATAAAGGAAAGGGCTAGGAAAGCTCCTTACCAGACCAGGAAAAAAATCATCATTAGGTGCTCAAGTATAAGCTCAATATCCAGCATGACATAAGTACTGCACCGGTACTATAGATGTGGAAGGTAATTTCCTCACTAATTAATGCATTTTACATAGTGCTTCATCACACCAGGTCACAGTTTTCTTTTAAAAAAATCTTTCCCTACGTATCTAAAGCAAGTATTTCAGGAGGAGGCAGCTGTGAAGTATAAAAGATCTGATTGCTCCACTTTTTTCCACAGCACCTAAAACCACACTTTCCTACCAAAAGCACCGTGTTCTCTTGATACATTATTTAGGTGTACAAACAGGCGGACGGCTTCTGCAAGTCAGAGGGGACGGCTCCTGATCCAACCGCTGGGTCGGGAGGGAGCACCGGGGCTGCCCAGGAGCTGCGGGTCCCGCAGGGCTGCTGCCTCCTCGCTGTCCCGGTGCAGCAAAGCCAGCCTTGCCCAGCCAACTGCCAGCCTCTGCTTGCACCCACGGGGTCCCTCCACTCATCGATCCGTTTACATTGTTGTTTCTTCTATAGCAGTGAGTTTTATTAATCAAGATAATTTCCAGCGCGAGCTCAGAGCGTGATCAAAGCAGCCGTTATGGCAGCATAATTGAGGAGGGAGTTGTTAATCTGCCGGGGATGCCAAGGAGGGAAGGAGAAGGTTAGGGGTGTCCAAAGGAGGCAGGAATGAGCAGGTGTTAGGGTAACTATTTAAATTAGGCATCCTGACATAATCATTTATAACGGAGGCTTTAGACTCCCTTGAAGGCACTAAAGCTGGATACCCTATCTATTCTACTCAGTAAGCAAGCTGCATTTCTTTTGGTACAAACAGCCAGTTTAGTCTGCACCAGCGTGAAGCAAGCTGTATTTAATGAAACTGTTCTCTGCAACTTATACAATCCCACAGTAGAACTGCAGCGCCTTTTCTGTCTCTGCCACTGCTGAATTTGAAGTCCAGATCCCTACTGGGTTTCAGCAATGTATGGCCCATGTCATCTTTAAATACACAATAAAGATGATGTTTGAACTCCAAAACCAAAAAGAACCCTATTTTTCATGATGATGATTTTCACATACACAAGCCTCTAGAAGATTACAAGGGTACTTTAGGAATCAAATGCAAAATACAGAAATAGTATTATCTTCCACTGAAATGCTGTCATCTCTGAAGGATGTGTTGAGATCCAACATTTTACAATTCTTCATAGTAGTAATTTTGTAATATTTTATCTACTTGAAAATAATAGGGATTTTAGGTAAGCAGAATCTTAATTACCCCAATTAAGTTCTCATCCAGCATGACTAATGTCATTGGGAGCTTTGTCATTAACCTCAATGAGTGTAGGATAGATTCCTCAGAATTTAACCTGGACACTCAATATTCTTGTCCTAATGAAAAATGCATTAATGAGCTTCATTAGACTACTCCATTTTAAAGAATCATCCTCAGCAGTCAGTTTCTCTCAACAGCCTAATGGGGCACTGGTGTATTAGTGAGCTAGGACTTGACACAAGAGTGTTTAGGTCACTGTAAGTCTTTTTATTGACTCAATGAGCTTCACGTTCAGCCCACCAAGGGAAGAGCAACACCTGCTGACTCACTTCGGGAACTCCCTGTGGTAAAGATGACAAAACATTTATGAACTTTTGAAATTAAAATGGGGTGTTACAGCTGAAGGAATATATGCAGTGCAATAAGCACAATTAAAACTAAAATTCCTCCCTATAATTAAAAAATTACACAATTTTTCTATATAGTCTGTATGGAGGATCCTCAATCCATTTCAATCACTACCTTTTTTCCAGTCATCTACTGGGACACATTATGGCAAAACTAGTGATCTTCTGTGACCTTCATTTTATTTTATTAAATGCAGCAGACACCTCATGCTGAATACGAAATAAAAAATATGCAACCCAGGAAAGTACCTTAAGAAAAAATGCCCTTTGGAGGACCTAATTTCAGTCTTGATATATAATGACATAGATTTGCCAATGATATTTGAATAAAAATCCCTATTATATATATTATTGTGTTCAAAATTCTATTCTGAATTACTAAATTTAGAACAGGCCCTGTAGAGCAGGATTCAGTCACTGCTTTATAAATGTGGGAAATACGTATTTGAAATACACATGAAGTTAGAGCAGACTGACTGTACTTCCCATCTTTAGCCACAGTTTAGGAGAGGATTTCTGTTTCACATACCTATCCAACTGGTAGTAGTAAAAAACCTCCCAAGTATCAAAATACACTCTTTGTTTACACAACGGTTGCTGATGTATTGCTAATAAAGCCTTCAAGGAGAAAATAATGTGAATTGCCCAAGCAAGGGAAACTGGCACTTGCGGTACTATTTTATCTTTCCCATAGTTCTAAGGATAATTGAGAAGTNGGGGGAGAGGTTGGGGAGGGTGGAAGGGGAGGTGGGGAGCGCAGATATCTATTATCCCTGCTAGTAAGCACAGATTAACAAGTCATCACCCAACATAATATCCACTGAATTTCAGTTAACTACTGTCTGAGCGACCTGCCTAAAATTCCAAACGCTAAATGCCAAGCCTAATTTGTAGCTGGTTTAGAGCCACATCAATCTGGGAGAGGTGTAGCTGGTCGTAACAATAGTGCAGGGGTATTCAAATTTGGAAGGGAGGGGACTTATGGAAATCCCTCTCCCTAATTAAATCAGAGAATGAGAGTTTGAAGTGGTAAATAATAAATCACAAAGAATCCTCAATCTGGTTGTCAAGGAAACCAGTATGCCTCTGCCATAATTGCTGTGAGCCCAATCTTGCCCTTTTTGACATCAAGCCTTATCATGCATTCTGGTCAGAGACTGAGAAAGTAGCTTTTCTATTCCGCTCAGGCAACCCTGTAACTCGCAGTGAGCTTGCCTGAGCGGGGCCGCACCACGACGGCATTCAGCGCCATCCGCCTCCTGTCTGCAGACGGTAATTAACCAGTGAGCTCCAGTACACTGCCATCAACTCCTAGATTGGAAATGGGACCGACCAGCTTGATCGTGGCATTGGACGGTCTCAGCAGCTGTGTTTACTAGAAAGGCATTTCTAATTTACTGTTGCTAACATCTTGAGCCTGGTTACCTCAGTCTGTCACAAGTCCCAGGAAATTCTAGTTCCCCTTTGCTCCTACTCCCCTGAGCACATCCTCCTGGAAGCAGGAATCAGCCGTTCATTTTACTCGTGGACACATAAGATGCTTATGAAAGAGATGAACAGGGGAAGGGAAGCACAAGACAAAATAAATGTTTTCAAAAGCAAAACAAAATAGATTAAAAACTGACTCCATGCCAAGTCATTCAGATAGCTTACTGCATCATTGTCTTTTTCCTCTGTGATGATAATTACCTTTTATAAACATATCCAAACTTGTTTTTTCCTTCTGCTTTTGGTGTAATCACGCATCACCACTGGACGCACAGCAAACTTTGAGCATAAGCAATTCCCAGTACTTCAACATCAGGAAGGCCAAAAAGGGGAAAAAGCTATATTAGTGTCTCTATCTCATCCTTCAAGAAATCCTGAAGCAGGTTTTAGAGGAAGTATCTTCAAAGTAAGGAAACAGGAGGAACAACGGGCAAGTACATTATGTTCCCAGCTGATTTCAAGCAAAGAAAATCCAGAGAGACAGGGAAGGATTGTGGGAAGGAAAAAAAAATCTCCCTTTAGGAACTACAGAGAGAAAAAGACTACCAGAAAGGTTTCTAAAGGAAGAATTGCAACTGATTCTTATTCGAAACACTGCAACTAGTTGATAGTCTCCTTGTTATTTTACCAATGGATAAATTTAATTTCTAATCCTATTCCAAGCAAAAACAATCAAAACCAATTTCTTTCATATATTTTTATAAATTTATTTTTAGCAAAATATGTTAAAAATAACAAGACTGATAAACCCTGGTGATTTTAATCCTTTGCTGTATGCCATTCTAATGCTCTTTGTTTCTTTCCGTTCTTAAAGAATGCAAACGATTCAGCTCAGGATCCAAGTTTCAATGGGACGCTCTGGATACCCACTATATAATTCCTGAACTTTATCACATCACCACATTTGGGTAACTGTCATTTACAAATTTATTTTGATCCATTACTCAAAGGGGTTTAACATGTTAACAACACTTTCTTCTGTCTGTTCAGCCACTACTCAAAGAAAGCTACTTATTTAGTTTTATTGACTCTAGTAACTGTCACCCTTTTTTTTTTTTTTGGTTGGTACATAAACCAAGCATCTCAAGAAAACATATGGCACGACAGTTTTTCTGCTGTAATACTGAACTATTCCAACATAAACTAAGGACGTTGGTAAAAACCTTTGTTCAACAGATCTGTAGATATGCAATGCATAAAAAGCAATAAATGTTTGTTCCAGAGCAGGCTCAGTCAAAACAAAATAAACCCTCCTCCAAACGCAACCCAAATCCCATCCATATTCCTCTTCCCAGGAAGCACAGTGTAGGTGTTTGGTAGCTAAGAGAGCTTGGACAAATTCATCTTTGACCTTTGTTCCAAAACAGTTCATAGGATCAGAGCATGGTGAAATAATTCAGGCTGAAATGGACTCCTGCCTCTTCCTATTTGCTCAAAACGTTCTTAATCCAAATACCTCTTCCAGCTATAAAACCTAAATCACATATAGGGAGAATTATTCCTACATAATTTAAAAACTGAAGCCCCTGCAGTTGCCATCCCAGTTAAAAAGGTACAATTATGGATTAGCTACGGCCAGTTACAATAATGCATATTAATATGTGTATTGCTCTCAAACTCAATCACCTTAAGAAAAAAAAAAACTGGAAAAGACAAATAAAGGTTTCCATTAGAAAAGACAATGCAAAAGCAAATGAATGTGCCATTTGGGTATAAACACGTTCATTTGCAAAATACACATGTAGCATCCATCAGAAGAAAAAAGGCCTTTAGCTGATTTACAGATAATTTACTATGGCACACTCTTACCACTATTTTACTCTTACTTGAAAAATTAGTCTGGATTCCTAAGCACAATGACAGCAACCAGTTTATTTTTATGTCTTTTGCTAAATTTCAGTGATCTTGAACCTTTAGGGCTAAACATCTCTGTGACAATCTGTTTCTGTCATGCAAGAGTTTCACATTCTTTGAGATTCAAAGAACGGTGTCACTGGCTTTCCCAGTGACACAACATGCTAGAGGAGCCCAATATTACCCAGACCCCGCTCCGTCATAATCCACTGTGAAAAAAATACCTCCATCTCTTCTGTTGGTAGGAAGCCATAACAACCTGATATTTCTCCTCTGAACAATCTTCCAGGTGGTCAATTTGATTTCTCAATTCTTTAGAATTTTTGTGTTCTCTGTTTGAGTAGTCTATCCATCATCTTTTGTCTTCACCTTTTTGCCTAGACTCCTGCAATTTTGAACAAAACCCTTCAAACTTCTTATTATCTACAACGCTAATCTCTGGACTTCAATACACTTTGTTATTATGCAGAGAGTTTTTGCAAGGAATTATTGTTTTTTTATCTGAAACCAACTTGTAACTCATATGGTACGAACCAAAACAGAGGCTGTTTGTCCCGCAGTGGTGGAAGCCAAGCGCGTCCCATCTCTTTATGTCTGTGCTCGCCCACGTGGCGCAGCAGCGGGCATACTGCCTCCCTTGCTCATGCTAACTTCAACTCACTGTCTGTACCTCAAACTGGCCAAAAGCTGTGCTGCAGGGTAGCGCTGGGCTGACCATCGAATGTTGCCAGATCTTAAGTTTATTAGGTTGGGCGTGGTACCACTAAACTGTAGATAAGCAGTTTGCGAACAGTTCTGAGCTCAAATGCAATTTTCGTATGTCCCTGTACAGTGTCATGGAGAAATATCCACAACTCTCTCCTGCGGTAGTTATAAGAAATTGTTATTAATTTTAATTGGACTAACCTAGCTTTTAGGGAAATTATATCTTCAGGCTTCATCACCTATGTGAATAGCCTCTTTCTGCAGTTACTGTTGCTATTCATCTACTAAGAAATGTAGGCAACACGTTCTGTATTTCCTCACAGATTACCGACTATATTAAGCAAAGATGACTGGAAGCAAAACAGAAATAAAAAATTAAAGGCACTTTGAAATAAACCGGCTGTGATGCTCATTCACAGGCAACTTATCCATTGGCCTCTTCCTGGAAGAGTAGGATGAGAGTGAAAACAAACTCCAAAACAGCAAGCCCCAGCATCGCCCTTTGTGAAAACTACACAAACTTTATGTTGAGGAACAAGCCCTGGGTGCGGGACAATGTGGCTCTTTTCTGTCCCAACTCTTCTTCCATGTCCCTGATGGAATTAGATGTAGTTCACAGTCCCCCATTCAAAACAAAAATAAAGATTGTCATGTTATCAGATTCAACAAAAAAACATCCTAGCTGCACAGGACTGATAATTTTAAAGGTTACTTACTGCTAATGATTTTGAAAGACAAAACATTTCCCATTGCCATGACAATTTTACAGACTTACAAATCAGAAACCTTCAATTTTTAGAGTTCAATTTTAAGCATCTCCTCTTAGTCTTCGGACACTAACCCTGTAACAGCCACAGATGACAGTGCATCAGAAGAAGAAACGAGGGTTTTCTCACCCAGGTAGCTTACAAGAAGCTTTACAAGGGCTTTCCCATCACCCTTCTTCACCTGCATAGCAATAAACCAGCCAGTGAGACAGACACAGGAGCTAAATTTGTTTAAGTCTTGCTCAGTACGGTTGCTGGAACTAGGACATCGCAGAACACCATAGTGGAGGTAGTTTTACCAAGAAAAACAGATTTGGCACTAACATGAAATACCTGACAGTTTGGAGTCTAGAACTTAATCAGTTCTGAAGGTCTGTGCTTTATGAAAAGTAACCACTAAGGCACCAACAGAGTAATTCAATGAACTGGAATCTGTGGCTTCAATTTTTTTCTGAAAATATCACATTTCTCTTAGCCTTGCAAACAGTTTGAACAAGTGGCCTTTGCAAGGAGTAAATTAGTAAACAAAAAATATTACCTTGTGAATTAAAACTACTTTAAATAGAATCTATTGTGACCACAATTCATATTAACGTGGCAAGCTCTTACAGAACGCCTTTTCAAGGAAAGAAATATATTCCTTGTGTGTTCGAGTATAGAGCCATAAACCATATGAGACCCTATTTATTTCAAATTTCCCATGATGCCATTTACTCCAGCTTTTAACCTTTTATGTGACATTGAGCTATTTTACAATCATAAAACAGTAGAAAAAACGACCTGTTAATTTGAAAAGGACACATTACAACATCTCTCCCCGGCACTATAATATTTTAATTTCTTTTTTCAAGGCAAACCAGTTGGAAAGTGACCATCTGCTAGTCTGTTAGCACTATTCAAGCAAAGCAATGCACAAAATGTCCTCCTTTCCCAGCAAGAGTAGGACCATTAATTGAAAGGAGTTTAGGATATTGTCATGTGAGTGTAACTGATTGATTCACAACAACAACAAAAAATCTCCCCATTTCTTTATTTACTGTTAAATACAATGACTATAAGGTGATGATACAAAACTGCTGCACATTGTGTGACACCTAGAACAGTACAAGAAATCTGAATCTTTCAAAGAAATAAACTTGTATTATCAAATTTCCTATGCAAATTGTGTTCTTCTATTTTGAGTGTTAAGCTAAAAGCAAGCACACTTTTACAAGTACAGTTCTATTTCTCACTTCAAAATACACAATGTGCTTTGGACACTGGATAAGTTTTCAATATCACTTAAGGTTCTGAATATTTCAAAACAGTTGATAACGGCAGTGAAAGAGGAAACTCGACAAGCTCTCCATGCTGATAAATATAGAACTTTTTGGATGAGTAGAGCTCAATGGAGCCGTAATCTTGGCTGGCACCTGTACATGATACTATAACACATACAGCTAGAACTGCAAGTTCGTGAGAATAAATTAAATTAAATTCACATTCATGTTAGCACTTTAAAAGATGTTGTCAGTACAACTTTGTATGCATGCAAGCCACTGCACTTTTGAAAGTTTTACCCTAAATGTTTAGAATTCAAGCACGCTGTCTTAAAGGTTAGGAGATACACTGGCCGTATCTTAATCGGCCTTTAACTGTATTATTCATATCTGTACCTTCTCAACATACCTAACTAAACTGCAAATTACGCTGAAAATAATGTAACTGCACTTCAAATTGTTACATTCTAAAAGAGTTTATCGTATCTTGAATTGTGAAATATAGCAGATGTCAGATGCCGTTACCAAAATGTATTCCACAGTTGCCTTAAATCTGCAGTGTATTTTACTTTAAAAGCCTTTTTTCTCTTCTTCCTCTTCCTAGTATCTCTCTCCCTACCAAAAAATAATAAAGCAATTCAGGAATTTACACTAGTAGTAACATAGTTGCTAAATATAAAACTGTTTCTCACCTGTTTTTTTTTTAACAAATAGGTCTTTTTGACCAGTTATTAATGATGTAGTAGTCATATCCATTTGCCCAATAAATGTGTAAGTCTTACTGCTTTCCTTATTTTTATTTATAAATTTCATAATGGCAGTAAGGCACTTTAAACTGTGTATTTCTCGGGGAATACTGCACTTCAGAGACTGTTAAAGTCACTCTGCCTTCAGCCTTTATCACTCTACGTGAGGTACAATAAACACTGCGAAATGTGCTGCCTATTGTGTGCCTTGTTATAAAGTTCATGTCCAGCAATTCTCCTGTCCTTTCTATTTGAATTTCCTTTCTTCCCAAGCCTCTCTCAGACATGTTCTCAGCAAGTCTGATTTGTAATGATTTTGGACGACAGACAGTTGAGCAGTACAGGCTCAAGTTATGCAACAGCCTTATTCCCATGGCTAAAACTCACCTACTGTGTACTCCATTATGTCATGATTAGAGAGTACTGCTCGCTCATATGGTGGATTCTGGCCCTTTTTGCCTAAAAACTTCCACTGTTCCATGAGAATTTTCCTGTGCTCTTCATCAATGTTGAGTTTTCCCAATAACTACACATTACCAGGCTTTAACTAAGTCTAGTAGACCTTGCTTATGAAGCTTCTCGAGATTCAGCGTATACTTTTCATAGACATTCAAGGAAGGTTGTATGTCATTTATGTCACTTCTTTACCAAAGGGTCCGGCAATTTGGTGCTATTTTGCAAGGTGCAGAGAAAAGTTCTAGTCAAGCAGTAAACTACAAAAGCTGTGCAGAAGATGAGTGATCCTCCAAACGTGCTTGGATGCCATGTAGGAATTCAAAAGCGACATTACCTACAATTGACTTAGTTCTTGGACTGGCTGAATCAGACAAGAGGGGAAGGCCAGATGACACTACAAACTTAACTTGTTCTGAAGACACGATTGTTAATTCTCCGTGTGGCTCTAATTCTCATACAAAAGGCCAGGCACGCACATAAATATGTATTTATTTGCCATTATGCTGATTTTGTTACAGAACATCAATAGTTGATCAGTTGAAAAATGTGTGCAATTTTGAAAGGCTTTTTAAAACATACATGTCTGACTTGACCTTATGACCATTTTCTCCTTCAGGCACACCAATATTATAACCAGAACAACACGAGAGGATGAACATTGTTGGGCAGTTGCTCACTGTGCCTGTCATACCCCGTTAATGCAACTTTGATTTGCCTTTGTTCTGACAGTAGCAAACAGCTGCTTGTAAATGAGCCACAGTCCCTGGGCTGCCTCCCATTATTCCACACTTTTGTTTGACAAGGTCACTTGCTGTGGGGATTTTGGGGAGAAAGAGTGTGCAGCCTATAGAATTAGAGTTAAACCACAGGCAACCCAGCTTGAATGCTCTTATTATATTTTTTTTTCATAGCACCAGCAAAGCAAGAATAACAAAGAGAAAATCTTTTGCTCTGTGAGCAAATCAAACTTTTCTTTTTCCCGGTGTTGATTTCATAATCCTAAAACTATCTTATAAAAAGCAAGTCATGTTTCTATAAATCCCCTTTCATTCAAATCTTAACAGAATTTATATGAAAGATGTATTTAATTACAAAATAGGATTAACAAAAACAGATTAATATTGTTTTGTTCATTCGCTGCTACAATTCATCAGGAGACAATACCCAGCTATAGCTAACAGCAACTCTGACAAGCGCTGTAAGGACATGAAGAAACAATCTGGAAGATTTATGCCAGTTTCCACAGGAAATTGATTTATTTGTGATAGGAACCGAGACAGACTAGTCTTCCAGAAAGAAAAGGATCTCATAAGCAAATTACTGCTGTGATAGCTGCCCATTTAAGGACAAGCATACATTTCTTTGACTTGGAAGTTTTATAGTGTTGATTTAAACTGTAAAATCAGTTTACGGAGACATTAGGATAGCATCTGGTGCTACCAAATCATCCCCGAACCTTCATTTTCCATTCTGACCTATGATCTTAAAGACAGTAAGAGCTGTCATTTAGGATAGGCCTGTTTCTTTTTGACAACTGTTGCTTTGGAAGCCGTGCATAAACAAGGAATAGGTGGCAAATACTCGAGTGATGGCTGATGCTATAGGAGGAAACAGCCAGTGGCAGTCTGCAATCACAGATGAATCACAGTGGAGTGCTTTCAAAATTTACAAGTGAAGAAAGAAGTGGTGTTAACTTTAAAAATGTCTTTCAGGCTCTTCAAGGAGGGTCACTGAAAACAATGAATGGAAATGAGTCCAAAAACCTCCCCCAGCAGCCAACTGGCTATTCCGAAGGGACAGTCCTGATTGTTCAGATTTTTATCTCATCGGCCCAAAAAGTGACTGAGCTCTTCCTGCTCTTAATCATTTGCTTCCTAGTTTTTTGTTAGGCCACTGGAAGAAATAATGTCTTCATCACAAAGGCCTCTGCATCCGCATTAAAAGAAAAACTTACAGACATTTCTGTAATCTTTGATTTCCGCATCTCCTGGTGTTCTCAGCAGAAAAGCACGGACGACCATTAGACAAGTTTACACATCTTCCCTGGACAGACTGAAAACTCTTGACTGAGCTTGGAAGATTACATTTAGGACCACAGGGTAGGGATAGGCAGCCTTCTACTCTCTTCCCTATTTCAGCTAATTCAGCTTAAATCTCGCTATCCACCACAAATCCTTCAACAGCCACCTATGTGCAGGTAAGAGAAGTCTTCCCCAAGTTTCAGCTGGAAGTAGTTTTCCTTGTCAAATGCTGGTTACAAAATACATATTTAGTGACATACCCAAAATATTCTAACTGAATTACACTTGAATTATCCACTGCTAACAAGTAGTCTCAACAACAACAAAGTCTAATGATAATTCATGATGACAACACTCACTTTCCAATAAAGCATGCTGAAAACACTCTGTTAGTTGACTGCCAGAGTGCAGGAAGGGAGGTTGTTAGCTTCATTTGTATTCAAAGGCAGGCAAATCACTAAAACTCATTTACATCCTTCCATCTTTCTTAGTGCATGTCAGCAGCAGGTGGTCTATCGATACTACCTTTGAAATAAGTAGGTGGTTTAAATTGCCTTCAAATTTCAGTAAAAACCCTGAATTATAGAATAGACCTCGAGTCTTAACTTTCCTGTTTTCTTTGTGTGGGCTGTAATAGAACATGAATAAGTACGGCACTTACTTTGTTCATATTTTAATCTACATTAAAAAATAAGTTCTACACATAAACCTAGGCGCCTTAATCTTGAATGTTAGCAAAGACACAACCATCTGCAAAGCGAGTTACAGAAGTTTATTTGCAAAGGTTTAAGTAAAATCTGCAATAGATTATGAAAGACTTCTGTAGATGATTTTTTTTTAAAAGCACACATTTTGAGGATAAGCAGATGAAGACCGACTCTTGAATCCTTCGATGCCTGTGTTTAAGTTTCCCTGCTGCTAGCCCACTGGAAACTACTACTCTGAATAGATTACGTTCACTACACACTTCTAGGGACATATGTCTCCTATTTTTCTTTGTGGCACTGTGACTATTCCTAACAGCCAGTTTAAAAACACAAATGTCTGTTGTCAATCAGGACCAATTTCTGATGAAGTGAGAAGAAACACTGCCTGAGACAGGAATCAAGGACATCATGCCCAAAAGAGTACACAGCCAGCAGTAAGCAACATCACAAATGTGTTTATACAAAACCAGAATAGATTAAAGTAACTAAAACCAGCATTTGGTTGCTTTTTGTCTGTGATGTTTGCTTTCACATTTTGACAACTCCCTCAGAATTTCTGTGAAATTCAGTGTCCGTCAGAATTAATACTTTGATGTCTGGCTTCAAACTTCTATAAAGAACAGTGCCTTTTGAAAGCAAAGACGGAGGTCAGTAATAACTCCCCAGACTCTGCAGATTATGTTAAATTAGCTTCCACATTTTGGAGAGCAGGTGGAGAAAGTGTAATACGCTGTCCCAGTATCCCTGAAAGACGACGCTGGGGTCAGTCCCCACAAATCCATTACAACCTGAGTAAGTTTGTTTATTATGCTGTCTGGCCTCAGTTGTGCATTAGTAAAAACTGACATGCACCATTCACATCTAAATATTTGAGTAAGGTTTGGTTGCTAATAAACACACACTTGTTTATACGAAGGGGATTTTCCTATGTGAAAAGAGGTCAGGATGCTGAAGGTGCCCCCCCTGTGCTACTAAGCATAAGGGAGCATGTACTTCACAACAAGTTAAAGATTGTTTAAAGACCAGGACAGTCATTAAGCTGTATTTACTGTCTAGACAGGAATAGCTCCACCTAACCATTCCCAAAGGTTGTTAGCATTTCTAAAAATTAAGCAGCAGCAGGAAAAGGTTAAGATCAACTTACTAATTAAGTTACACTCACAGAAATCTGGAGAGGGGTAGGGAATGTAAGTTTGAATGGCATGCCCCAGTCTGAATGCCAATCCTCGAATACCGGTCTTCCTCCACGAAGGGAAAACTTAGGACTGAGCGTCTGCGTACAAGGTCGATGCCCAGTCACAGGGCTGCACAAAAAGCCCATCAGTTTGATACAGTTAAAAGAAACCCCTTGGAGTTTATCTAAATTACTGACAGACACAAGCAGTGTTTTCATTTTATTTCCATACTGTAAATCTGCAGTCTGCTGGTAAGTACATTCTCTGGTCTTTTTTAGCTTTTGGTGTTAAAAGGTGAATTCAAGATAACTGCCAAACAAT
Source organism: Anhinga rufa (assembly GCA_013400875.1). Taxonomy (NCBI): domain Eukaryota; kingdom Metazoa; phylum Chordata; class Aves; order Suliformes; family Anhingidae; genus Anhinga; species Anhinga rufa. Next base: position 10,683 of record VZTV01039098.1, on the reverse strand, counting down.
GAGGCATGTTCCAGGCCTAAGTTATGATGTTAATTGTATGATAAAAGCAGAGATTTAGGTCACTTCCACGGTGCTTAGCAAATTCCCAAGGGCACTTGACAGGAAAACAGAACTCCTCCACCAAGCTCCACTGGCAGCAAAGGAGATAAAAGAGATCCCTTCTGGTGACAAGCATTACTCAGGAATTCCTTAGCAAGCAGTGAGACAGGATTGTCTGAGAGATCCCTCAGATTCCCAGGATGGACAGAAGCTCCTCTGCTCTACAGGTTCATGTACGTGGAAACCTTGAGAGGCCTTTGGTTTCCATTGCCACACAGTGCTCCTATGTATGATATGCAATATCGCTTGTATTTGTTTACATACTGGAGATGAGAAGATGCAATAATCTTTAAATGCTAAGCCAAGGAATAACTGCATGAACAAAGAACGGGTGGCATGCAGAGCCACCACCATCCACACCTCTGCAAAGAGAATGGATGAATGTAAATCAAACTGGTTAGAATGACTTAAATTGCTGTTTAAATCAAAGTTCAATTATTTAAAATTGTTGGAAAGAAATCTACATTTAAGGAATCAATTTATCCTTACTTACACCTGTATTTTTATTATTAAAGGATAACTCAGTGATTGATAATCAAACATATTGATAAACACAGATTTTAAACTGAATTTGCACTTTCCGTTGCCAATTTGTAGATCTATCTAACACAATGATATTTCAACTGAGATTTTTACATTCTTCCTCTTTTGTTACACTAGAAAGGGTAAATAATTTTTTTTAATTAAATGTTTAAGAAATCTTACTTATGTTGGACTTTACCTCTCCAAATCTTGTGAACTATTGCCATTTAAATTAAGTTATCCAACTTGTTTACATTACAAATGGACATATTAAAAAAGCACAGCATTTTCTGGAACGAAAAACTGAATTGCTTGTGTTTGGTGATCAGGTCATACAAAATTTTAAAACCAGTTTAATCTCATCCTCTGACATCCAAAAATTTAGTTATAGATCAGAAAAGAAAAGATTTTTCCACTTTCACTGTTGCTAGATAACGTTAACATTTAACAAACGTCACAGAAATAGAATAAACAGAATAAATGGAAATTAAAGCTAAATCCCAAACTATTTTTATACCTGCAGAGGACAGCACTCATGCCTAAAGCTAGTTTAGCACCTCCCAAACTTTTGTTCCAGATCAAATGATGCTTTCACCATTTCTTAGAGAGGGAATAAGCAAACCAGTATTGCTTGAATATTGCTTATTAAATGCAAACCGAGAAGTGCCTGCAAGGGAACCACAATACCTGCAAGCAGCACAGCAGTGTTCCTGCCCGCCCCTCCCTGGCCTCCCCCTGCCCTTCGCCTGCCCGCCTTGCTCCCTTCCCAGGCACTGGGGAATTAATAAACCCAGCTCTCACTCCTGACATCACTACTGCTAAGCAGACACTAATGACTTTTTTTTTTTTTTCTTTCTCCTACTTCCCTGTGGGCAGAGTTGATAATAAACTCTGTATATGGCAGTGGCACTCTTACTGGGGAGAAATAATAAACTCTGCAATTCCACCTCTTCTCTGCCCATCTCTCTGGGAGGGTAGATTAATGGGAGGCCTACATTTTCTCTCCACCTCCCTCAGACAAAAGGTTAATAAACCACTCAGCATTTGCTTTTCGTTGAAATGATATGTGTGGATTAATTAGCATTTCCTAGGTAACACATTAATACAATTGTGCGTTCTCAATACCAGGTTGTTCCAGAGACCTATTATAAAATTGTAACCCAGAGGCAGTTGAGGGTTCATTCATTTTAGGACCAAAGAAATAATTCCAGCTATGACTACAACTGTAACTTGGCCTAGAACTGAGCAGAGACAAACTACTGCATCGGATCCGGAGCATGACCAGGATCTGAGTGACCTAGTTAGAAGCTTTGAGATCACTGGCAGCAGGCCCTCATGCTTGAGGACAATTTATACTTGATCAAGGTTGGAGGATACGTATCTAATATCAGTATCAGGCTATTCTAGAACAGCATCTTGCAGGGAGGGTTTCTTGTACCTTCCCCAGGCAAATAATTGACAGGAGGGGCAGAGCAGACCCCTTCAGCCTGGAGCTTAGGGTGGCCTCACAGCAGATCAACGGTTCATCCCCTGTCAAGCACAGAAGACACTCTCTAAGTTTCCAGCTCCTGTGTGAGTACGCTTCCATGGGAGTATTTTTGTGTAAAAGGTGGGAGATGGCACCAGCAGCAAAACCAGAACCACCCCCGGCAGGTTCACCTTTGAAAGATGCTAAATGCAGGAACAAGTGTTGACTTCCAGATCTCAGGTGGAAGGAGATACCTACAACTAGTCCTGAGTGCTAACTCAGAACTAAGTCCCAGAAAAACACATTTCCTCCTGGCTAGCAGCGGATAACTCCAGGCCAGACCACCAGCGACTTCAGATCCCATTTGGGGGTACCACCAAATGTACAAGGAGCACAGTGACCTTAAGAGTGTGGGACCACATACCTAACATTAAGCAAGACCAAGACTGAATGTCTAATCTCCAAAGCTCCCATGCCAATATTGCAAATGTCTAAAGATTACTGCTTCCCAAATTAGCAACTACTTACTGATAAAAACTGATATTGAAGAAAAAAAAATGCAAATATCAACTATATACATACACATGCCAAAGTAAAGAAGCCAAAACTAAAAATACACTGAATACTGTATCTTAAATGATCTGTACAGTCATTTTTATATGACTCGATTATATTTCCAGAAAGGCATTACACGGTTTCAGAGCAAAGCATCTGCCAAACTAATGAGAGCCCAAGAGTCAAAAAAAAAAGCATAAATAAGTACTAAAAAAATCAAAAATCCCCAACCGTAAGTAGACTCCACTGTCTAAAACTGCAGGTGCTTAGGAACAAATTATTTCTTAACTGTAACATAAACATTTACAAAAGATGACTTTGTCTTCATCTGGTGTTCATCAGAAACTTTTGCTCAAGTCTCAAAGCAGCAGCCCACAATTTTTGCATCTTCCAGAACAAAAAAACAAAGGGGGTGTCACTGGGGATGGGAAAAAGAAAACCTTGAAGAGCTGGCTCAGAGTAACTAAACACTTCAAATCTAAATTTCAGTCACTTCAACATGTTTGGAAGCAATACAGTTTGGCCAAGAGCCATCCTCAACCCAACAAGTGTACCTCACCAGCTGGCATGACACAGACAAGATCCCCCGACACCTCAGAAGGGAACAGTCGGGAACAGATCGGGTGAGTTAATGCAGCACTCCAGGTTGTGTGCCTGGGCAAAACTGTTTGTTCTTCGGCTCCGGTTTCAAAATCAGTTAGTATTTAAACTGCTTGTTCTTCAGATCAGCTTTCAAAATTGGTGTTTATGTTTTACAGTTCGGCAAGATCAAGCACAATTAGCTTATAAATACTATACTGCCTTTCTTCAAGGTTGAGGGAGGGTGAGGATCCACAATGTAACATTGAGTAGTCACACACTTGGGCAGCTCTGGGCACAATCAAGTTTTACGCCATAGTAGACTCCAGCAGCTGCTGAAGTTACTATGTAAACCAAGACACATAAACCTGTGCAGTCAACGTCAAAGTAAACCTTGTCTGCATTTGTAAAACCAGGACAGGCCCACTGAAATGCCTCATTTCTGCTGCACTGGGAAAAGCGGGACTGGGGGGATGCAGGGACAGAGGCAGGGGCAATTTACCTCTTGTAAATCCTACTCCTTTTATTTTATTTTTTTTTTTAAGAATTTTTCAATAAATTTTCTTGGATCCCTGCTTAAGTTTCTGATCAGAGGAGGCTGAAGAGACCAAGCCAAGAATTAGGATTTTGAACGAGGGAGAACAGAGTTTCAGAACTGTCCTCTGCTGGAAATCTGGTGGGTATTGTGTGAGAGCTCGCAGGCTGCCGTGGGTCGCTGGGGAGGGTCTGGAGGCAGAGGGGCTCAGCATGTGAAGCCTGGAGCTCCTCTGAGGCAAAATGTTTATTACAACATTACAGAAATCACTCGGAATCTATGAACCTCCATTACATGGCGTACAAAATCAATCCAATAGAGCATTAAGAAGTGATTTGATGTGCAAGTACCTACAGGAGGGAGAGGCTCACCAGTAACTGTCCTAAAAATTTCTTCACTGACAGAGTGGTCAGGCATTGGAACAGCTGCCCAGAGAGGTGGGGGAGTCACCATCCCTGGAGGTGTTCAACAAATGTGTACATGTGGCACTTCAGGGCATGGTTTAGGAGACATGGTAGTGCTGGGTTGATGGTTGGACTTGATGATCCTAGAGGTCTTTTCCAACCTTAATGATGCTATGATTCTATAAACTCAGCCAGGGAAGGCAGAGGCAAGCAGAACACAAGAGAAAGCTACAAGGAGTTGTGCTAGAAATAAGTGGCACGTTTTTAAGCAGTGAGGAACACTGACTGTCCTTTGAACACAGAAACCCGTTCCTTCCGACCAGCTCTGAAATTTGAAGTCCACCCAGGCTATGTGCTGTGACATATGCGTGTATGATATTGTCATGGTTTAACCCCAGCCAGCAACTAAGCCCCACACAGCTGCTCGCTCGCTCACTCGCCTGCGAGTGGGAGGGGGGAGAGAATAGGAAGGGTAAAAGTGAGAAAACTCGTGGGTTGAGATAAAGACAGTTAATAACTGAAGTAAGATAAAATATTACAACAGTAATAATAAGTTGTAATGAAGGGGGGGTGGGGGGAAGAGAGAGAGGAACAAAACTCAGGAAAAACAAGTGATGCAACTGCTCACCACCTGCTGTCTGATGCCCAGCCTGTCCCTGAGCAGTGATTGCTGCCCCCCGGCCAACTCCCCCCGATTTATATACTGAGCATGACGTCTCATGATATGGAATATCGCTTTGGCCAGTCTGGGTCAGCTGTCCTGGCTGTGCCCCCTCCCAACTTCTTGTACACCTCCTTGATGGCAGAGCATGGGAAGCTGAAAAGTCCTTGACTTAGTATAAACACTGCTTAGCAACAACTATAACATCGGTGTGTTACCACGTTATTTTCACGTTAAATCCAAACCACAGCAATATACCAGCTACTAGGAAGAAAATTATCCTCTATCTTACCTAAAATTCTATCCCAGCCAAAACCAGGACAAGTATGAATCCCTGAATTCTGTATAGGACAAACAATCCAAACAGTCAGCTTTATCCAGGATTTGAGAAGGTTACTTCTTAGGGAGCGAGCATTATACAGTCTCAGAGCTTCTTGTTACATTATCAGATCAAGGATCTTTCAGTGGAATGGCAGAGCCCACTGATAAAAAATAAAAATAGATAAAAGAAAATGACAAAAGAACACCAGAATTACCCCTCTAGAGTTATTTAACATAAGAAATATTTTCATATAGTTTGTAGCTACAACTAAGTAATTCAAACACTATTAGTATTTTAAGAGGTACCAATCAGTGGTTTGTATGCACTTTTTGACACACTCTAGTGTTACTTGTTTTAAAAACTGTGAGCATGGGCATTCAAATTATTCCTAAAATAGGGAAAAATATGATTGAGAAAAATTATTGTTATTCTACATTATTTTCCACAAGAAATATTAATTTAGACAGAGGCTATCAATCAGAAGAGAGAACATTACTTTTAGAAAGCTTAGTCAAGTTTTATTTCATCCTTTATTCTATTTTCTCAGTAGAAGCTTCCACAAACAGGATTGCCTCAACTCCTGGCTCCAGACCTATGGTGAAAATCCACAAATGCTTGTATGCAGTTGTTTTGTAAGATCTCAGTTTATCTTCCACTTACAATGACCCATTACCAGATTACCTATTCCAATTGCTTATTAAAGCATGAGAACAGGGTATCTCAAGTCTGTCATAGACATAATCCTGAGGGTGCCTCTTCTGGTCTCTGGACGACACCACACACATCCCAAAACATCAGTGCTATATTACCCTTTCAGTTGCATGAGGTACCTTCTAGCTAATAGCCCAATTAATCATCAGGATGTACTTGAAAAGGAAGCTGAAATCTTGTTTGAATAATGAAGCAGAGATTATAGGATGCCTAAGAAGAAATTGTGCCATACAAGCACAAATTGAACATGTTCATTATAGTGGTACAATACACTTATTAGAACTTTTAAAAAATTAATTGACAAAATCTTAATTATCATTTTACAAATTAACAACTTCAGGTAAAAATGGAAGTAGATAGATGAAGGGGTCTGAAGAATCTAATAGGGTCAAATTGTATGCTGTTGAGAATCCACACAAATTACTTTCTTATTTATAGTTATTAGCTCCACAAAAGCGCTCAAAAAAACCTTTTACATATAGATTGGATTGAAGAGACTGAAAATTAAGAGGAAAATGTCTTTCTAACTGAAAACAGAACACGTTTTAATATTGTTGACCTACAATTGTTGAGCCTAAAAATTTATTTTATAGTCTCTCTTTGGAGTTTCATTGTACATTAAAGAATATTTGAGTCCAGCCATGTGAGGCGCTGGACTCCGGTGACGTTGGCATGTCCACAAGCCCACCCTGGTGTTGTTCTGATGTTGTTCTTCCACAAAAGATGTTACATCTGCATTACTTCTTCCACAAAGGTAAGGACTTCACAAATACAGAGTAAAAACTAATCTTACATGACTTTGCAATCTGCATTTACATCCAACCAAGTGATAATTCGTTGCTTATTCTTACTGCTACCTATTTTTAAGTAATTTTTTTAAACTATTCATTGGATTCAAAATAGTCAAACCTCATTATCTAGTTTCTTTGAATTTACTTCCAAATACAGAAGTATCTGTATTCCAGTTACTTCAGTTATTGTAGTTAAAAATGTCTGAATTCCAGTATTCCAGTTATTCCATGAAACTACTGATATAATCATTAAAATGGGAGAATAAGGAGGACCTGAATTTTCTTCCTGCTTAGGCAGGCAGCAGTCCTAATCATATAGAAGTCTTACTATAATTTTAAACAACAGCCACATCTCATTACTACCACACAAATAACTGGGTTTACACACCCAAAACAAACTTTCAAAACCACTATGAGACCGATGAACATTGAATACCTTTTTTTATATGACCAGATGCAATCCTACCGTAACTCTGGCTGAAGACACTGTGCTACTGATTAACCAAAAGACAATAGCTCGACCTTTTCCATGCTGTTATCCAATTCACAAATAAAGAGCATTAAAAGAGATTACAGGAAAGCCTTAAAGTGTACCCAGCATTATACCTGTTTATGTTTCTGTGAGCTCTGAACATATAAACAGAGGTAGGAATTAGTGGAGGCACTAAATGCTTGTCAGTTTTAGGGTTTATATGTATATTTTCAGACTGTCAGGAAAACAAGAGATATTTACACTAAGTCATAAAACCAAATCTTAGTAAGAGAAAGCTAGCACTGAATTCATGGCTGGTGAAGTCATCGCAAATAAACTTGTTCTCATTTAACGAGGATCTGGTCTGAAATCTCTCACCTGCAGGAATAAAACAACTACCATAATGTTTGAATTTAATTATTTTACCTTAATTTAATTTTAGGGTTTTTTTAAGGAAACATAACCTTACAAAATTGGATCTGTTAAACTACCTAACGAAAAGGGCATTGGACTACTTAAAGGACACTAAATTCTACACTCGCATATAGTCTCACAGAGGCCGGTAGGCTCTGCTTTCATGGATAAGCACATCCTAAAGAGATTACAACATCTTAGGCAAAAGGCTATTGAGTTACAGTGTGGATTAAATTACAGAATTTGGTAAGTGTGTAGTATCATATATCAGCACATCCACCAGTTTAGTTCAGGAGATAAATTACTAAAACTATGCAAGAAACTGAATAGCCTCTTATGACAGTTTGATGCATTATTGATTTTTTTCCATTTTTATTTCCAAAACAAATTTCATTTAATTTTCATTATTTAATTCCCATCAATTTAGGCAATTCGCAGACTTTTTTGGCTGTTGAATGTCTTTGCGCAGAACACGTTTAAGTAACTGCGTGGAAAATTCTGTCGTAACCACGCTTTTTCCTTCTAACTATTGGCAATTATTCTCCCAACCCACTGACAGAGTTACAACCAACTTAATTTTTATATATGAAGACTGAAGAAAAAAATTTTTACGGGAACACAGACAGTTATCAGTACTCCAGCATTCCAGGTTACTACTCATCCGAAGCAATAATTATCCCTTGATTCAGCCTACCAGGAAGTCACCTATTTAATTTTTGCCCTTCTGTTTTAACAAAGGTTTCATAATACAGTTTTTGCCTTTTCATTTCAGCTGCTTACACAGGACATTTTAATGATAAAATAAAATGATGTATATCAGATCAGCCAAAAAGCTCATTATTCATACTTTAGGCAAGCAAAGCAAAGAAGGTAACTCTTTAAGCACTTGGTCCTGTTAAATCTTAATAACAAAAATAATATTACTGGGATATTTGTACACTACAGGGTAATATGAAGCAAGCCAAACTATAATAATGAAGAATAACCAATTTAAGTATTTATAAAAATATGTCTCTTTATGGGAACTGTTCAAACATAACCCAAGAAAGAAACAACTATATTCAGCCTCTGGGAACTTTTGCTAGACACGTTGTTTTACATTTATATTAGATCATAAAACATAATTGATATTTTTCTGAAAAAGTGTTTAAATTAGATGAGGAAAAGCTGCTTCAACAGTAACTTCATGCTGGTCAACCAGAATGCAATACTGTCACCTAGATATACCTTTCGTATTTGGAAAAAGCAGAGTATTTCATAGAACCAAAACGGAACTACTAGAAACGGGGAAACTAGCGCAATTAGCACAGTCAAAGTTATTGCTTACCTGTAAGAGTATAAAGTTATAGGAGTATTTTAAGACAGACAAAGAAAATCTGGCAAAACGCGATATTTTTTGCCTACTAAGAGAACATATTGCAAAATACATTTTACCAGTCTACGTGGCCTGAGGGGCTACAGATTGTACAATGATCAGGCCTAATTGTATAACAGCACAGAAGAATTTGGGATCCCAGGATTTCCTTCTACCTGTAATAAACTATTGTTCAGTTCATTCAATAATTCTACTTGGGTCAATGATGGCAGCTCAGGCAAACAAAAGAAGCCTTTATGCTCCATCTAGACGTTGCAAGGTGCTTATTCAATTTCTTCTGCATCAGGGGCACTGTTCCTTACCTAATATGTATACATTTGCTGAGTGTTATTCAGCCTTTGTTGCTTCTGACCCTCACTTGGCATTTAATTCCCAGTCCACCAGGGTATTCATGCTTGATGGCACTGATGCACACACTGAATGCTTTATTTATTTAATGGTACAGGGAATGAAGCTATAAACTGTATTAGACAATAACCTGCTTAAAGATGCCAATGGTCGATGTCGCAGCATTACTGACCCAAGTCTACAATGGTGAATATGTCATTGGAATTTGGAGGACAGTGTATAACGATTACAGATCAACATTGCAATAAGGAAAGAATAAGGCTTCAATTCAAAATCCTATTTAACATTTTTCAGGAATATCATTATAGTATTGAAAGTGTTATGCATGTTTTTATGTTCTCTAGTTTTCAAAGATGCACATTAATCTTCACTGTTAGTGGCAAAGAAATTTTCTTCCAAATATTGCAGTTCCTAGTAAAAACTGCTGATATTACAATGAAATTTAAGATATATCCCTGTGTAGCTATGCAGAATTGTTTTAAAGCATGGTGCTCTGTGCCTAAAGCAGTAGAGAGCTGATTGTAAACCATTCACATACAATTTGGTAACTAGTGAAGAAAAATACTGACCTTTAGTCAGTTGAACAGCTTTGTCATTTATAACAATAGAAGTAACTTCACCTACACTGGTACAGTACGGTCTTTTTCTCCTAGTTAAGGTAAGGTTTTCAAAACAGCAAAACTCATGAATGTTATTCAAATATTCTCTCAAAAGGCTTATTATCTAAAACCAAACAAACAACCAACACGGTTGCGACCTACTGAAATCTCCCCATTCGAATATACTGACTAAAGGGAAATATTGCACAAATGCTAATAGGCAACAACAGCAAGAGGTATTTTAGAGGAACTTAAATTATTCTGAAAGCCTGGGACCTAAGATCCATAACAGCCTATATCATCCGTTGTTTTTAATTATGTCTTTTAAAAAAGCTCCCCTGCTGTGTTTCTGAAATACTAAATGGCCTCCACAGCTACTTGGCATAACTCATTCTAATTCATGATTACAAGATGGTATTTTCAGACTATTCCCTCTTTCCCAGCAACTACTTAAATGGGAAAAAAAAAATCATTTTGTCTTAATTCCTATTTAAGCCATCCATTTGAGGCATAAAATTTGAAATGCAATAAATGCCAAGTCACAGTACATAACATTTACATTATGTTTCTGCAGAATTCCTTTGTAAAAGAAATCTTAAGAAGTTAATCATGTTGATTTTAATATTTGTTTTTAGGGGAAAAATCATATTGTAAAGTTTTACTTTTAAGCAGGGTAGTGTGAACTGAATAAGATTTGGTTCCAGTTTTTATTCTTCTGTGCAGGATATAGAATTTTAAGATTACAACCACGTATGTTAAAAGTAAAATGTTCTGCTCAATACAGTACACATCGCGTTTCTTAACTGCACTTCTACCTTCAAATGCTAA
>VZTV01039097.1:0-18049 GCA_013400875.1 Anhinga rufa | reverse complement strand
GTGTTCAAAAAACATGTAGACGTTGTCCCTTCGGGACATGGTTTAGGAAGCATGGTGGTGTTGGGTTGACGGTTGAACTTGATGGTCTTAGAGGTCTTTTCTGATGTGAATGATTCTGTGATTCTATGATTTTATAATTATCTTTGAGATTTGCAGTCTCTTTAACCATTTAATTAAATCAGTGAAGTACTTTCACCATCCTCCTTCTCTGACTCCATACTAGATCCGACATTCATTTGTGATTTAATTGATGGTTCCCTTAATTAATCATTCTGTGAAAGGCCTGAAGTTTATTTGTTTTTAATGTATGCAGCCAATATATGTGGTTATTAATTAACTAACAAATAAATCTGAACATAAATAAATAAAATGAAAAAGAGCAAAAATTTTTGCAATTATAGTGAGGCAGTCAAAAAGCCAATGAAAGCTAGATGACACTTGATTATGAATTGTTAATAAACATAACAATTAAAATTTTAAATATTTGGAATCCCACTAAGATTACATCCTCTTCCATTATAAAAGGGATTTCGTACCAGTGAAATTTACGCTGTGAAATGATGCTGCCTTCATGCAAGATTGATGTGCAGTATCAGCAGTGAGCACTCCCACGCTATTTAGGTGTCAAATGGTCTGTAACCTTGTAAAACTAAAAGGGTTGTTTGTGATGAAATCTGTTTGTAAAGGTGCCACAACTGTAGTAAGTCAGCCTAGGAATGGCTCTGATGTCTTTCCTGGTGCCTTCAGGAAAGTCTTCTGCAGCAAACAGTAGTAACACTCATCTTACTGTGCTACGTCTTTTTTCCCCATAGAAATCTTGGGGGAGTTGTTCCTTGCCTTTTCCTAATTGCTGACATGAAGATTACTAGTTGATAGGCTGCATTATGGACACTGCTTTTTTTGGCACACCACCACATCCCAGTATCTCTTAAGCTTGTGATGGCAGTAGGTACTTCCATACAGTACCTAGTCCAGTACACTGCCTAGTCCTTTGGCAGTGTCTGGTTGGTCCTCTGGATTGTTCACATCCTTTTGTAATAATTCCTATAGCCAAGCTAAAGTTCTTCCGTGTTTTCTTGACACTGCTGATGTTCATTTAAATATTTAGTTGAGACTAGAGTCCTAAAGCCTCCACTGCTGCCCAGAGTGTATAGCTGCCTCATACAGATCAGTCCCATTGCAGTTTACCTTTTGCCATTGTTTCGAGCAGCTATTTGGACCAGACCTGACCTCTGCACACAGTGTCTCCCAGTCATTGACACCTCTGTAGCAAGCTGCTTGCTTTATACAATACTTCTGTAAGCTAATGTAACCTCTAAACAAGATCATATTTTATTTTGTGCAGCTTCTAGCCACAGCCTGCTCCTGTGAGCTGGCCTCAGAAGACTTATTTTCTATCACCTGCAGTTGGCCACACTTGCCCAGTCTAAGATTGTTGCTTATCATTGTTGTTTTAATGATATTGCATCTGGCACTACAATCTAGCTGGAATGAAAACAGTCATTCATTTAATACTATAGCTGCAAATATGGCAGCTGAATGATAGGTGAATGACTTTGGCTGTGCATACGCTTTGAGAGTCCTTGCTTTTACTGAAATTGCACTGCAGACATCATCCCCTGAACTAAAGTCCTCTGCATCCTTGGTGTCTGTATGCACTGCTCACTCCTTTCTTCCTGAAATAGCTCAGCATTGGGGATTACAGATGGTTCTATTTCACATCCTCCTGCAACCTCACCCTCTCTCATTCTTCATGGTTGTCTTTAGCTTAAATATATTTCTTTGTGTGGGGTTGTTTTTGTGTTTTGGGTTTTTTTTTTCTCCAAACAGTGTTTTTGCTCTTTTCTCTAATCACTTGGATGGCCCAAGTGGGGTGGCAGTATTTGGGGTTGCCTCCCTGGAGGAAACGTGTTGCTCTCTCAGCAAACTCTCCTGTAGCTGGGACCCTAGGTTGGTAGGGAGTCATCTCCAAAACTACAGGTAGATGAGAAAGTTTTCACTTCTGAAGTATAAAATGCCTGCTGCTTATTTTTGTGCAAGTACATGGTAGGTCTCTTCTGGCTTAGTTTGTTTGGGATCACATGCTTCTTCAACGCTTCTATCAGAAGTCTGGTGTTTCAGTTATTGGTTTTGGCAATGGTGTTTATCTTTTCCTTTTTTCCTTCCCAATGAGGTGGCTAAACCCCCTCTTTCAGTTCTTTATCTTTTAGCAGCCATCTCTAGTTCTTCTACACACTTTGTTTTCCCTGAAGTTTGTGCCAGATTCTTTGTTAGAAATCCAGTATGGCCAATGGTCTGAGTCACTCTATGCTAATCATCTTTTCCTTGCTGTGTATTTCACTAGACTGCCTCCACCACATTTCACATACCACATGCTGGCTCATAAAACAAGAGGGTTTCATGCTGGTAAATCTAAGTTGCTCTTTATTTAGCAGATTACTTCAGAGGTACTGTAAATGTAGCATAGACTCCACCTGCAATATATAGTTGATGTCATGGTTCTTCCCTCAAATTCTTCCTCATTTCGCATTTTATACACTTCAGGTCTTAATAGGGAGAGGATCTTTAGGGCAGGCACAGTAGTTTAAGCTCTATTTTCCATGAGTATTTAGTACTTTTGCAAGCATGCTTACTCTTTCTAAGAAAGGTTGTTCATTATGTACCCAAAAACAGTCTAAGTCTATGCCAGACAGGCAGTCATCCTGATGAATCTCACATCAGTGCAAGTGTGCTCCTAGAGTTGTATGACTGTCATGTATAATTTTTCTGTTATGGAAAAATTTTTCCTCTCTTTTCCCACCCACTGAAAAAAAAAAAACAAACACCACCTTTTTAACAGGAAGAGAATTTTAAAAACTGTTGGTGAGAGGGAGACTGGATACTGGACTGAGATGTAGGAAGCTAGGGTTCAGTCCCTAGAGCTACTGCACACTTTCAGTGACCTAGTCCCAGACATTTATACCCACCATGTACTAGATCTCTTCTGTAAGGTGATTCCTGGACATCATTTTCTGCCTTACCTATTGTGTGGTTTGGATTAGGTGGTGTTATTCTTTAGCTACTAGAGTAGCAAAGTTTCAATACTAGCCCCTCCAGCTTTGTATAAAATGTGTCCAGACTGAAAAAAGTCTGCCCAGACTGAGGAGGGAACATGTTTTTCAGGTGGGGTTGGAGCTTGACAGAACTCAGGGGACTGAGCTTGCCCCACAGAGAAATTTTGCTGTATGCACAGGTTGTGTAAAAAATGATGACTGCTCATTTGACCTTTATTTTTTTTGTGCCCATCAGTACTGCTCTCCTCAGCTTCAACGTTCAAACAGTATTTTTTAAATGCACTTTTGATATAGCAGAGAATGTAACAAATCTTGTAAGATCCACAAGCCCAAAAATGTTTGAAGAACTTTGATGTATTGATGTTTTAAGCCGCAAGTTTCAAAGAAGCAGTTAATACACAACTACAGTATTTATGTTATGTATGTAATGCAATATTCACTGATGTCAGGGCCTCAATAAATGAGTGCCACACAAACAAAAATATCTTTTGCGCTAATCCTGTAAATGAGAAGTACTTTTCTCTCTGTTTTAGGACATTAAGAGACACATGGGTATGGGAGGTTATGCAGAAGGTCTGTGATAGATTTATTATTGTGTCTTTCTCTGAAACCTAAGACAAATAGGAGGGAAAGGGAGAAAGAAAAACACAGTATGATGGTGGCATGGTTTTGGCTGGGATAGAGTTAATTTTCTTTCAGATGATACTAAAGGGCATGAAGTGCCCCAGGAAAGCACCTAATGCACCACAGCTGCAAATGGGTGTTCAAACCTTAGGACCAGGCTACNGAAGGCACAGACTCCTTTAGCTGAGCTGATTTTGTAAGCCCACTCCAAAAGCAAGGGTCAGGCTAGCTACACCCCCTCACAGGGGTAGGCAATAACCACCCTCAGTAACAGGAGTAGGCAATGATCATCCCCAGGCTTCTCCCTGCTGAGCTACCTTGAATTGCAGACCATCCTTCTGGCATAAGGGGAATAGGACCCTGCAAGCTCACCACTGCTGAGTTCACTTCCAGCAGGGGGATTGGCCGGGGCAGGCAGTAATTGCAGCTCAGAACCAACAGTATTGGTCGGTGGGTGGTGAGCTGTTGCACCACTTGTGATTTTCTGGATTTTGTTCCTTTCTCTTGTTCTTTACTCTTCTGATTCTCTCCCCCCATCCCACAGGGGTATGGGGAGTGAGCAAGTGGCTGTGTGGTGCTTGGTTGCTGACCAGGGCTAAACCATGACAGATGGCTTGAGCACTGTTAATAGAAACCAAATAATTAAGAATTTCAAACCTCTTTATTTTAACTAAATGATGAATTGTTATACTGCATATGTGTTTTTTTATTCCAGTTGTAGCCTTTATGTATATCCTAAAATTAGGACTTTAAAAGAGGGTCAACAAGAATGGCAGAGTTCATGTTGACTTTTCAACTATACTTACACACTTTTTGTGTTCAGTTAAGTTGCCTCTGTTTAGTTATTTGCAACTTTTCTTTGATTGCCTGGAGAATTCTCATGTCTTATTCAACCTCTTACTCTGTTTTTTGGTTTTGACTATTAAAAAATTTTAATACTGCTATGACAGAAATAGATGTTATATAGCAATCTATAAAAACATAAGTTGTGTCAAAGTAGCACAGGTTGTCAGACCTGGGAACAAAAAACAGGGGGTTGGGTGTAGCCATATGTAAAAAGCTGCTTGGGATTCATCACCTTCAACAATTTAAATCATTATTCCTCATTGTGGATAATCAACGGGGGAAAATATTAAATATGCCGTTTTATTTAACAGAAATGTTTTGAAGACATATGGAATTCTTTGTGAATAATTCATGCTCTTTAAGATCAGAAGCATTGAAACAATTAAAAGGTGGGGAATTCTGCTGGGATGTGCCAGTTTAGAAACAAAGCAGAATTCTTGCTACATGTAAATGCAGCTGAAACAGGATGGCTGTAACATTAGGGAAAAGAAGTCTTCGCTAAAATGTCTGTAGCAATATAGATGATCTCTTCTTCAGAAAGTAAATTATTCATTTTGTCCTTGATCAATTCCAGTTAACATGTATTTTTGGCTCACAACTCTTTCTCTACAACATAAAAGTGACTCACAGGGGAAAAGAAAAGTCACGCTTGGGGAAAAGAGCATCAAGAAAACCCTGCCACAATGTAGCCTTCTCCATCTTATGCCCCTACCAGGCATCTATGATTAAATAACCCTTTCAATGTCTTTGGCACTAACAAGTTATTTAAATTTTCCTTGCCTCTCTCAGTACATTGCTCTACTTATTTTTCTACCAGATTAGACACAAAATGAAAAAGAAATATTGGAATGTGCTTTTGATTTGGGGCAATGGAAAGGCAGTGGGTGTAGTATGAACTGTCCAATGAAACCTGGGAGGGATGAGTGACAGTTCTGTCACCTCATACAAACTTCCACATGCTCCCTTGTGTGACCCTGCACCAGCACAGTAATGTAGGTATTAATTTTTTTTTTTTGCTATATCTGCAGATAGAGTCTGTAGTCTTGCTGAAGTCAATGGGAATCTGCTGGTGCTTAAAAATTGATTCTTCTTGTTTGAAGAACTCTGACTTTGTGGCACATGAGAATTGTCCCCTGCCTACTTACTGCAAGTTATGCTGAGCAGCTTGGCTCTATGGGGGAGCTCTCATCAATGGACAGCCTTACAGCTTTCTTCCATTTGTCATGTTCTAGCAATACTTTCTGTTTTCTCCATTACAGGGAATGCATGAAGCGAAGTGTTCTCCAGAATTTATATTTCTGGCTGTTTTTCATGGTGCTTTGGTGACTTCTGGATCATATGTGGCTCCCTTTCATCTAACATTTTTAACTTCTCTGAAAATTAGATGCAAACTGTTTATGTTCAGTATCCAGAAAGTGAAATACTTTTGTAAATGTTCCTATGTACAACCTGACTCCTGCTTCCCATATGTGCACTGGATATTAGCATAACGCCTCTTGTTCCCAGGGATGAACAGGACAGGACACCTTTGGATGCACTGGTGACTCATAGACACAGGGTAGAAGCATGATGTGTCCAGTTATACCCTAATGCCAGGACACTTTCACTACCTAGATTATAAAATGACACTTGGCTGAGAAGCCAAATGGAACAGAAATGTGTCAGTCTTCTAAAATATTGCTTTACCACCTGTTTGTTACTTTTTTCCAAACATATGTAAATAAAAATAAGTTTGGTGATGAGGTTTGTACAAATCAAACTGTCTGAACACTAAGCCATTTTTGGAACCGCCGCAGTGCGCCCTGCACCACTTCGTTTCCATTTTACATGCATGCAGAGAAGGTCAAGCAGTGAATTAGCAGACAGCTTTGATGGTGCCAAAGACAACAACCTGCTTCAATACATTATAGAATAATAGACTATAAATTATGTAAGCACTGAAATGCCAAGCAGCAAACAGCATTTCCACTGCTAAATAGAACCACCGAATTCATTAGAAACTGCTAACCCCAGTGATGTATTTATTTTGAGGTGTCTGAACATTAACTCTTTGCCACCATCTTTCATTTTCTTTCTGCTTCTCTATCAAATGTGTCCGTTTTTTTGATCACATTCCCTCATTATGTGATTGTCCGTCAAGCCCTGTCTCCAGCATGCAGAAATTGCATTTTGATTCTTGTTCAGACCAACTCCATAAGCTGACAGATGTCTAAGGCAGCTCTGGAGGGGCACCACATAGGAGCAAAAATATTGAGTATGCAAAGCTGAGGAGTAAAATGCCCCAAAATGGAGCTAGCAACATGGAGGTTTGATCCTTTTTGTTCTGCTTAGCTCCAGACTTTTCATAAGCAGATGATGGAGAGGTGACAAAGCTAGAGGCTGTGCACGCATCAGTGTATTACATTCTGCAACAGAGCCTGCAGCCTCTGGGAGATGGAACCCCAGCTGGGCAGGGCTTTGAGCATCTGTGGTAGTGAGAAGGTCTCAAAGAAGATGGAAAGAAAAAAAACTTAAAGATGTAAAAGGCAGATCTTATTAGAAATTAAACTATGATTTTTTTAATAGAGAAACATCAAAGTAAATAGGATAGACAGAAAAGAAATTTTAAATGTTTTATGAACAGTTCTTCCACGCCCTATGCCCTTACCAATTGATGTATATTTCTAGGCTTGGTTTCTGTTACATTATAAATGGCAGCAAACTCTGCCCAGCCTCTTCTGTTTCCTGGGGGTCTTTCTGTCCCCTCTGGAGCTGGACTGGTTGCTTCACATCTCCTGCTGCAGCCTCTGCATGTGCTGCAGGTCTCCAGCCCTGGGCTGTGCAGCTGTTGTTGCTGCCAGACCCTGCATGGTCGCAGCCTCCTCTCCTGAAGATCTTCCCCAGCGAAGACATATCCCTCCTCCATTCAAAGGTCTCTTCAAGTCCTGTCTCCTTACAAGATCATAAAACATAATTGAAAACAAGACAGATGCTTACCAACCAATGTGCTGTTCAGTCTGCACCAGCTTTTTGCTGATATTTCCCACCAGCAGTGAAGTTGCTTGTGGTATCTGGTATGTTTTAATGTAAGTGAGTCAGCTTGTGGCAGTGGACATTATAGTCCTAGGAAAAATAACTGTAATCCTATGCAAAATAATCTAATGCAGTACCCTTAGGAGGATGTACAGCTGTACTGGACTGGAATTTCTTATTCTCAATAGCAAGTTTTGAGCACCTTGGTATTAGGGAGCAAAACCATCTCATTAGTAAGAGCTTGATGTATCCAAGTCAAGAGTCTTTTAGAAGCTGAAGCCGAAGGGTAGGATTTTATATGCAAACTTGTTTTTTAGAGTTTACCAGAGACTGTGGCCAGATAGTGTTCTGCTAATACAGTTGTTAGACACACAATGGCAGGGAGTGCCACATATGCAGAATGCGATCATTTATTGACAAAGTACCTCACAGTCTCAATGGACTCAGTATAAATTAGGCTAAAACAAAAAAAAAACCCAGGGTAAATATTAATGAACAGAAATTCATAGTCTAGCACAGTAGCTGGTCCCTGTTCGGGCTTTGCAAATGTCATGAACATTAGGTCCATAGCAGGACCAAGAGGCAGTTGCAGGGCTCTATAGGGAAATGTAGTAGTTCATATACTGTTTCTATACAGACTGCTATCAGTATATTATTTTGCAGAACCACTAAAATTCAGTAAATCATTATCAAAGGATAAAAAGCATAACATTAAATACATCAGAAGTACTGAATCGAGGCATTTGCCTCTGAACTTTTTACTTGCTAAAGCTTTTTCTTTCAGAGAACTCTGCAGTTCTTAAAAACATCTCTCTCCTTTTCATGACGGTATATAGCTTTTAGGACAAACTAGTTCTGCCAAAAAAAAAAGCAACATATTTTTTGCATTTTATCTCACTATTTCAATGAACAGAGAAATTTTGTTAAAGCCTCCAAAGCAAAGACAATTTGCAAATTAATTTCTCTACTAGTCTGAAAAAAAAAGAAGCCATCAAAAGAGCAGGCCATGTCCTGTGGCACTGTATTTCTGTAAGAGAACCTTGGGTAGGGGACATATAGTGATGTATTTCATAGCTGGAGTTTGCTCTGATGATTTCTATGCTTGTGATAATTTGCTAGTAATATTGCTTAAGGCAGGGCTGTGGTTGTTCCACATCTTGGTTCAGGTGGTATTGCTTCCTTCTTCTGCAAGCAAACTTGAAGTGAATGGTCAGAGAAACATCTTTTTTTCCCTTGTTTTCTCCATGCACCAAGAGACCAGAGGTGGTCTTACAGTTATAGATGCTCAGAAGTAGATTAGCTTAACAAAGGAGAAGGAAAAAGAAAATACTTTGACAAATTTCTTCAAAACAGGGGAAGCTGTCCCTTGTCAGTGGAAGCCCCTAACTGAGGAATAATCTTATACAAGTATCGAAGTTTAAGCATGAGTTGTCATTTTGATATGCATGAAACAATTCAAATGCAGAAAATTAGACATGTACTTGGCAAGCAATGACTTCAACTCTTAGTAATGAACCACTGTCCTTACATGAATCTGGAGGCAGTAGGGATATATGACTCAAGAGCTAACTACTAGAAAGTTTCTCCCATTTCTAGAATTATCGGTACTGGCATCTTTCAGTGCTATAACTTCTATATAAGACAAGGAGTATGTCAGGGGCAAAACTGAAGAGATTAACATAAATAAAGTTTTCCATTTACATAGCAGAAGGTCCTCAGCTATTGTAGAAAGCTAATTCTCTTTAAGTCAGAATTGGCCATTGTAGGATCTCACATGCCTAAAACTGGTGACAATGTTCATACCAAGGATCCACTATTCTGTCTCCAAAATGGTCATAAAAGGGCACTTAAAGAAGAGGAAGAGCAGGCAAACTTACACGATGCCATTCTCTAATATTCTCTCCATTTCCAACTTCATAAAGCTCTGAGGATTTCCTAAGTCTCTTGTAGCTTGTCCATTTCGCAAACCTAAATCGTCTCTTCCAGGTAATCATCCAATCTTTCCTTGAATCAGTGTCCACTTTTGCACCCACAATATGCTTTAAGAAGGAATTACACAGGTCTGCTATCTTTGGTGTTAAAAACCAGCTCTCTTGGCTTCATTTGATGCCCCGTAGTGCTTGGAATAAAAGATGGTTAAAAAGTTGATTCCCATCCACCACTCCTTTTTTTGCAGACTTATACCAAATTCTTCTAAATCAGTTCTTTTTTCCAGCTTCTTCACTTTGACCCCACTTTGTCGTAGCTAGTTTTTTATCCAGGTCAGAATTGTCCTGTTTCTCCCACAGCTATTTGACTTCCTTAAAAGTCTTTGATAAAGGACTTTGTCAAAAGCCTTTTGGAAGTACAAATAGACTATATCAACTAGATCCCCCTTTTCTGCAATGATCTGTAAGGCAGGATTTCCCTTGCAGTTCTTCACATGCTCTGTAGCTGCATCCTTTATTACAGTTTCAGCTAATTTGCCCAGTGTTGCCATCACAATTACAGACCTACGATTCCCTAGATCTCCCTGGGACCTTTTCTTAAGGATTGACATAACACCCATTCTTTAGATTGGAGGATGTTTTAAGTGGTTACATTTTGCCATTAGTAACTCAACTTCTTGACTCCTGAGTTCGCTTAGATCTCCTGGGTGACTGCTATTTGGTTTTTGCAATAAGTTACCGCTCATCTGGAGCTGAGGTTAACCAGTGCAGTTGTATTGTCTGCCCTCAGTGCCTTTCTGGTTCCTCTCAACACAGAACAGTCACTGTCACTGGACTTATAGAGCAGTCAGTAATAGAGATGCTTCCTCAGGGATATCCTTATCACTAGAGGGTCCATGGAAGTGGTCCCGTGTGATCATTTCCCCCTCTGCCTATTCTAATGAAGTTTCTGGAGCTAAACATCCTCTACAAGCCTCTCCCTATCCTCTTCCTGGGAAGAAGCATTTAAAAATATATGGAAGAAAAGCTGAATGTTGGACGTTCCTCTGCATCAAGCATGACCCTGCACCATGCTGTGCCATAGCCAGTTCCTTTGAAGGTAACATCTGGCTTCAGAATTAGGTTGAGCTGAGAAGCCAAATACAGTTGGGACTGTGGGATCTATTGTTTCAAGCTTTTTGCAGAATTGGGTGGATTCAGAGTTTTGTATATGAGAAATGTTTGATTTTTATTTTTTTTTTAATGAATCTGGCACTCTAATCTCATCCTGGGATCTGAAGACTAAGCAGGAGCAAACTGTTTACTCCTCTGCCTTGTCCTGCTGCCAGAAATGTGCCGCATTGCCCTCTGACAGATCAGTTGGAGACAAAGAAGAAGAAAAGGGATGAAACAGAAGCTATTTACAGATGCAAGGCTTAACTTTGGTGCTGTCACCTTAATATATGGCAGAAATGTCACCTTCTCTTGCACACATTGGAGAATATTCCCTACAACAGCTGTGGTCTGTCAGCAATGAAAGCCAGAGTCTGCAGTAGGATGTGAAAGTGTGAATATTGTCCATGATCAGCCTTGGGAACTTTTTCCTGCTGGAGCTGGCATGCTTTCTGCCCAGAAGCTGGTTGACTTTCTGGTGCTCTGTCAGCTGATGCTAGCTTTAGATTTAGCCAAGTATCCTATCTGAAGGGTACATTTGGGCTGGGTTTTTGTTTCCCCCCAAACTGTGACTTTATAGACCTTTATAGTGGCTCATGTGTCTTGATAGTTTTTTTCTTTAGGCATAGGCATGCCTCCTGTTATGTCAGTACGGCAGGGTTGCATAACAACCATGAAGAGGCTAAAGATTTTAATTTCTTAAAGTTTTTTTCCCCCAGAGAGGCTTTTTTAGTCATTTTCTTCCTCATTCACAATTCAATCCTCTTCCTACAGTTCAGTGTCACTGTTAGCATTTGGTAAAATCACTCCTATAATGAATTTGAATTGAGATGTATTAGGGTGACCAGTGACTTAATGGCTCAACTGTAACTACTACTTGAATCAGCTCCTGGGTAATAAGCAACGTAAGAATAGCTCCTCATCTTGTGTGCTGCACTACCTGAAGTTCCTGCAGGCAATCATTATTACATGCTACTTCCATACACTGTTTGGCTAGATAATGCCTTCCAATTAGGCCTTAAGAGCAAGCAATGGAAAGCTCTCCATAAAAGCTGATTATATTAGAGCCCAGCAGCACATCCATACCACCATTCTCCAAGATTTGTTGCCTTTTTGATGTCTCACTGTTGCTGCTCTGATCCAGAGGCAAGCTGTTTATCCAGACTGCTGCAGGCCAAATCTTCAACAGTGGTGCTCTGGCATAGCTGCACTGAAGTCAAGGGAAATATGTCCTGGATCCCTCTCACTTATATCCCTTCATATTCCATAATGTTAGTTGTATCCTACTGGTATTTTTCTCTTTCTTTTATTGTCACATTCATCTTCAACTGATATAAATAACATGTCAACATTAACTCAGTGGATCCATTGTTGGAATCAGGTCTGCTTCATGTATTTTGCATAGATGATGGAAAGTTTATAGGGGCTGTGGGAGATAGCACAAAACCAGAAAACCTTGAGAGTTTGGTGAATGTCAATACAGTCTGGGAATAAATCTTCACTGACACTTATAGTTTCACTGACATGTATGGAAGGAATGGACCACTCAAATTGGTCCCAACAGTAGCCCCATATCCTGAGTAGATGGAAACTGCTGTCATGCAGAGCAGCAAACAAGCATAACCGGTTCTTGAGGACAGCCCTGCAACATAACAGATTATGCTGGCGTGGGCAATCTTTAACAGTTCAGGAAGAAAGGAGATTTTCAGCCTTCCTGCATTTTGTAAGAGTGCATCCATATGTGGCCAGGAGCCCTCTTTCCACTTCCCAAAGCTGCTGTAGTTTGGGAGCAATTTTCTTTTGATTTGCTTTGCTTTCAAACAAGCAACAGTAATCTCCCTGAAGCTGGGAACATGTCACACTCTGTCCAAAGGCACACCACACATTATTTTGCAAGCAGGGGCAAGGTCACTTTACCCACATGCCAGACAAATCAGGAGTTATATGAGCAGAATTGGTTATCATTGAATTTGAACTAGTGAGTCCTAATGAGATTTCTGCTCAGCTTGGAGCACATGCAGAACAGGCTTGTGAAATACCATGTAGATACTTCTTAAGAGGCACAGTACAAAACCTTGCTTCTGAGCTCTTTGATCTCCAGGCACTTCAGACTTCACCTGGGCTAGCAATAATTAGCCAAGGTGTGGCCTTCATTACTTGGTTTGGCAGGGTTTAATAGTTTGTGCTTTATCTTTGCTGTCCACTTTAAAAACATCAGAGAAGGCTGATCATGAAAGGTAAAATAGTCTTGCAACCTTCCACAGGCAGTTTGGGTTATTGTGCCTAAATTGTTGTCAGCTTAGTCCAAAAAGTTTTTTTCACATCAGACAGAAGTAATGTGATAGGATGTGTAATTTGTTGATAAATTATATCATGCTAAACCATGTCATGTGAGTCAAAAGGATAAGGAATATTCTAGTAGCCGTAAGAAAAATGAAATTTGTTGGTGGAGTATGGCTTTTCTTTCTGCTTTGAGTTTACAGTGTTCAATAGATTTAAACCTTTTTTGGATATCTACCACTTTTCTCCTCTAACCCATCAGTGAACCATATTCCAGCATTGTCACAAGGGGGGCAGGAGCCAGAAGAGCCTATGTGAGTGGAAGATGTAATCTCTCAGTGTATGCAAGTGGGCAGGCTAACAGAAATCTGTTAGCATTTTTTTCTCCTACCCAGGTCAGGATCTTCTGGTACACTGGCCAGGTTTCAGTTTCAGTAGCTATACATCTGTTGGGACTTGGCTTGTAACTGTGGCTTGTAAAATTTGTTTGAATCCTTTAAGTAGCACATAAGTCCTATGTAAATGTCAGGTGTGATGGAATTTTAGAGACAAGGGGAAGATGAGGTGTTGACAGGGATGTGAGAAGAAACCTCAGTGCATCTCTGTCCTTATCCAGGCTTCCCCCAGTGGATGCCAGTGAGTTCCCCAGGGCACAGGTAGTTGCTTCTCCATTGCCAGATCATAGCTGGATGTGCAGAGAAGCACAGCACAGATGCCAAAAGTGGCTGTGGTCGGGCCAGGAGAAGGTCAGGAGTCCTACATCTGGGTTTGCAGTGTGGGACCCCGAAGCACAGCTTCCTGGCTTCGGCACATCTCTGTGGGGTCACACTTGTATTGTGCAGACCTGTGCCTCCCTGCGATCTGCCTCTGGGGATCTCTGCTCTGCACCCTGGTGGATCCACCCACCACGAGGCTATGGATGTGCCAATAGTTTCCCTGATACTTAACCAGCATCATCTTTCTGTGCTATAGAAGGGAGGACAAAATGGGTATTAGAAATGCAAGGCACTTTGATAACATGATAATGAGGACTATAAAGTACCTGAGAGAGATGGAGAACCTTCCTTTTCATCATCTGCAAAATCTCATTAGTCTACCTGCCATTTCTTTCTTGTCCTTAGAAGCAATGGCAGGACTTTATTTTTCTCCTCCTTTTGCAGATACCTGTGACTGACTTGCTCCCTGTGTGCTGAGAGCACTTGCAGGCAGATCAAGAATCGGAGGCTCCTCTCTGTCACCTTCCATGCAATAACCTGCTTCCTGGCAGAAAAAGTATCAAAGGAAAACTATTCCAAGGAGGAATATATCACTGGACAGTCCTTTAGCACAAATCCAGCTTGCTAAAGCAACTCGAAGCTGCTCCTTTTTTATTTTGTCAGTTGCATAAAGACTTAGACATGCCCAGCTTTGCCTTCAATGCTCATTTGCTTACATTTAAGTACCTGTGTCATTTTTCATTATTTTATATGCTAAGGGGCAGGTTCTGATTTTTTTAGTCATGTTTGGCAGAACTTTGTTCCATAAATAACCTTCTTAACTTCATTGGATCTGTTTGTGGTAAATAGTACTGTTCAGCAGCAGCTGAGGAGTCCCAGTGGGAAGAGCAGGGAAGAGTGAAAGAGGAAAATGGCTGCCAGAGATCAGTTCAATGTTTAGGTTTTAATGTAGCTCCATATCAGTGACTGAATGCAGTAAAATAATTTTTTTAATTTGGTGTAAAAGCTTCAGCAAGAGTAGGAAAAACCTTGGATGTCCTTCTAGGGATGCTTTAAAACAAAGGTGAAATATTCATTCTCAATGTATAGCATTAAAAAAGGACTCAGTGACTCTTTGGTTCCTAATTATCACCTCAGGCAGCTTATTTAGCCTACCTGTCATGAAGGTAAGAAGTATACAACACACTAACTCTTGAAAAGTAATTGGGCCACTTTTTTAGCCTTCCTCTATCAATATTAATAACCTGCAGTAATTGCACAATGCTTTCATTTTTTTTCTCCTTTTTCTTCAGTCTGCTACAGGGATTAGTTAGCCATTTGCATCTTCTTTAGAGGCCTTAACAAATGTTAATTTGTCTTTTTTTTTTTTTTTTATTGAGTGTCAGAATGAAATTAATTTCCTGGAAGGATATTTAGTGTCTTTCATGTATCAATCAGTCCTGAGCTCTTCCTTTTCTCATGCAGAGATGGTTTCTCCTAAGCTGTATGAGGTCAAGAAAAGAGAAGATATAGTTTTACACATTGCAGAATACCTTGAAAAAAAGATATAAGTAGAAAGTTAAGTGACCTATGGTATGCACCTCTTTAATGTATTTCAATGCCTTAAATGCTCATCCAATATGAATTAATTTCAGCAAACTTAGTTGCTCTGGCCAAACAACAGGTTGTTAGCACTGTCTATGGGCAGTTTGTAAGTACTAGAGGAGTTAAGCAAGTCTTCGTTTTACAGATATCTCTGTACTTCAGTCTTTGAAATTCCTCATGTATGCTCTGCTAGGCTGCTCTCTTTCTTTAATAGGAGATACTAATTAAATGACATGTTGTGGAGGCATCATTAGGGTAAAGTTTCTTTAATTCATTTTATTTCATAATAAATTGTATTAATGGTCTTTTGAATTTCAATGAATAAGAAGTTTAGGTTTGCTGCTAAACTGCATAGCTTCCTGGATGGCAGGCTCATGAACTTGGAAATGGTAGATAGGAAGCATTGCCAGCCTATTTTTTCATGCTGACAAACATTTCTCCTTTATTTATGGATTAAAGATTAATAGCTGAGTAGTATATTGTAACCATGCCCAAAAGCAACTGGCAGTGAAGATTTGAGGAAAAACATGAATAGTCAGTCTCTATTTTAAACATTCTAGGGAGATTTTTTCTGAGACCTAAGTAGAATCACAGAAGAATTCAGGTGGAAAAGGGACCTCGGGAGGTCTCTGGTCCCACTTCCTGCTCAAAGTGAGGTCACCTGTGAGGTCAGACTGGGTTGTTTGGGGGCTTATTCAGTCTGGTCTTTTAAACCTCCATGGAAGGGACAGCACCACCTCTCTAGCAACCTGTGCCACTGCTTGACTGTCCTTAAGGTGAAAAATTGTCTCCTTGTAGCCAGTCTGAATGTCTCTTGTTACAACTCATGCCTGTTGTCTCTTGTTCTCTCACCCCACACCTTTGCAATAAGCCTGGGTCCACCTCTTGATCGCTTCCTTATACGCGCTGGGGCCTGCTCTTAGGTCCCCATAGGCCATCTCTTTCCCAGGCTGAATGAACCCTGGTCTCACAGCTTCACTTCACAGAGCAAGAGCTCCTGCCCTGACCATCTTGGTGGCCTTCCCTGAACTCACCCCAGTTAAATGATGTTTTTCTTCTACCGAGGGTCCCAGACTGGATGCAATCTGTTGATCTGGTCTAATAAGTGCTGAGTAAAGGGTCATAATCACTCCTCTCAATCTACTGGAGGAGCTGCTTCCCGGCCAGGCAGTGCCCAGCCTGTATCACTGCAAGGGGTTCGTCCTCCCCAGGTCCGGGGCTTTGCATTTGTCCCTGTTAGATTTCATGAGGTTCTCCTGGTGCTAACATGAACAAGGTATGGTTATTGTTGTCCATAGGCAGGTCTATTTGACACTACAGTTAGGTAAGGTTTCTCTTGCCTCACATATCTGGCCTTCAGATATGTTTTGCTGGCTGGGAAAGGCATCAGGGAAGAAAATATGATGCAAAGCACCATTCTAGGCAGGCTTCAGTGTCTCTTGTACACTACTTTGGTCTAGTCAAACCCACTCATGGACAGTGCAAAGAAGAAGTACTTCTATAACTATGCTTCTACAGACATGTGATAGAAACCTAGCAAATGGGTTGCATCTTTTATTATCAACTGGGGATGAACAGACCTGAACCTAGGGAGCAGTACTAGATGGGGTGGCAAAGACTATTTTCTTTACTTCAGTGTTTTCTCCTGCATATGTCTCCCATGGTCCGAAAATACATGAGGTGCTTATATCCTGAGATTGCCTCTGTAAAATCATATAGATAAAGAGTTGGGTGGGAGCTTGACAACCATCAAAGCCACAAAAGTATTGGGCCAGAGTGAAAGTCATAATTCCCCTGCTTCCCTAGATTGTAACACAAGCAGATGTTCACTGCTGAGAAGTGTCAGCAAAAACGTTAGAAGTGTCTGAGGCCCTTCCATGCCCAGTAGTGTCTTTCACTAGTTAAACAGATAGGCAGGGCAATTTACATCAGATGCTAATTAGGTTTTAAGGGGAGATTGGGGGGTGGAGGGAAGCAAGAGACACAGTGCAGTCAGCTATTATTGCATTAAACACAATGCCATGCGACGTGCTGCTCTGTGGTCTGCAGAAGTGCTGTTTAATAAGGGAACTAATCACGGCCAAGTTTTGAAGTCAAAAGCCAGACAGTCACAGGAAACCTACATGAGCATAATTCCATACAATTTCTAATCCTTTCCTTATACCAGTGTTTTCTCTTCTTGAGTAAATGCACTCCCTCTAGTGGCTAGTTTACTGTCTCCATTTCACTCTTTTTTAGTTAAGATTGCATGCAAACAGCTGGCTAAAAGAACTGAGAGAGCAATAAGCTACTGCTTTTATTAGGCTAGTTTAATGGTTTATATTCTCAACACTGAGGGCACAGATGAAGTCTGGCTATTCAAATGTATTTAAAAATAATCCCCATTCATGGAAAAAAGCTGAAGCTAAAAACTAAGATCTGTTCAGAAAGACTATTTCTGGAAAGAAGCCTAAAACACTATCTTTTTATCAGGTAAATGGCGTCAGTGATCTGCTGTTTTAAAATCCAGGTTGGTCATTCACAAAAGGTAAATCAATGATATGTCAAACACCCTCTTATTAATCTCTTCTTAGGTGTCTATCTGTTATGTCTCACGTTTTCTGGATAGAAAACACCTTTTTGAGTTCATAGCATGGTAGTTGGGCCGATAGATGCTATTGCTGCCTGCAAACCCATAGGGAGAACCTACATGCTTGGAAATCATCAAAAGAGTGAGAAATATCCACTCTTTGAAGAATAAACTTCTTTTGGATGTCATCTGACATGGTTTGCATGTCATCTGTTCATACAGGTTATTTATTTGCCTACACATTTTTATAGAACATTTATGGTTAAGCAAAGCCAGTATTACAAT
>VZTV01039095.1:16630-27186 GCA_013400875.1 Anhinga rufa | reverse complement strand
TTCTTTTTTTTTTGTAATACAAATTATTTTTTCATCATCCTGATGTCTTGGTACTTTCTGCTATGTGTACTACTCAGGACTATTAACATCTACCACATCATTTGTTCTCATCCTCTCCCCAGGAGCAAGGGGTGCAATGGTGTGTGCAACTTGACTGGAAGACTTTTTGTGGTGTGGCATAGGTTTGTCAAAGAAAGTAAGTTGGAAGGGATTTCTGCCTTTTCAGTCCATGTGCAAAGAATAGCTTATATAATTCTGCTCTTCCTAATTTTTAGGCTTGGAAGTGTTTTCTAAAACACTGGACTATGCAACCAAATTCTTAGCCTTTTAGCAATGGTCACTTAACTGTATAAATCTTGTAATATGGAATCTCTGGGTCATAGGAAAGCCTACCATGATGTTAATTACTTCAGTGGTTATGGAGTGATCATTATCAGGATGCTGAGAGTATCTCAGGCAATTTGTTTAGTAGTCAAGTAATTTGGGGAAACTTTGAAATCAGTGCAACTTAGCTTCTTGGTTCCAGTGAAAGCAATTGAAGCTAAGAGAGAACAGCTCTTCTGTGGATGATCTTAATGAGCTACCTTACTGGCAGAAATTATGTCTGGTTTAGGTGATGGTCCCTGGTAGTGGCAAAGAACCGGTCTTTACCTAGTTCCTTTCAGTTTCAACAAATAAAGCAGTGTTGTGGGAAGTGATCAAGAACACCTAATATTCCTGTTTGTGTTACACAGTGAACTATTAAGCACAAGCCCCATTGATTGCATTGGTTTGTACTGCTGTCTCCATGGAATTCAAAACATCATCAACCAAAGCCCTTAAAAGATGAGGCTGTAGCTCCTTTTGTTAACAGTGTTGGCTTGCCAAAGACATGCAGTTTATTCCCAGTTTGTCTTCAGTGAGAAATTCTCTGAAGTGCAGTGATAATTTGTCTGGATGGCAACATGAAGGAACTGTAATTTTTCTCTTTGCTTGATCAATGTGGAGATTGTGCTTTTTCTTCATGTGTATTGCCATTCAATTCTGGGTGATTGCTTCTGACCTAGCAGAGAACTCTCCGCAGTCGGAGAAGTGGTGATCTGAGCTGCCTTCTCACCTCTTCAGGGAAAGGAGTTTGCTGTTGCAAAACAACATCCCTCTTGGTTCATAAAAATTTACTGATCCTGAGCATACAGCACAAAAATTTTGTTCTGCGGTCAGACATTTGTGTAACCCTGTAGAGCTGATGCCGTTGAATGAACAGAGCTTCGCACAAAGTGGGGGTGGGAGGCTGAAAGCGGGGGCAGACTTTGAGAATGGCTTGATGCATGGCACACCATGAATTTTGCATTTGTATACCATGAATTGTCAGTGTATAAATTAACCTGTGAAACTTACAAGTAACAAAAGCACCATTTACATTGCTGAAGAGCAGTGAATTCTAAAGCCTATATTTGTATTGTGACACTGTCTTGAATTTTTGAATGTTTAGCTAATTGTGTTATTACTAAGACTGTAGCTGTATGAGCTGTTTCATTCAGTACTCCAGTAGTAAACATTTTCTGAGAGGTTGCTTTCCCTGCCTGCCTTGTTTTCACCACAGTCATCTAGTGTGTACATACATTTTAGCCTCTGTGCTATTTTTGAAGGCTTTATTTGTCTCATTTACGTTTTTGGTTTGGATAATACTTAAATATGAAATCCATCTGGGAAACATATTGTATATTCACGTTGAGGGGTAAAACCAGTTTTTAATTAAAATTTTATACAGCACTTGTATTTCACTTTGTCCTGTTTTATTATGAAACACTTCAATCTTCTTCCTAAAACACATATGTCTTGCGCGTTTCAAGATGTTCCTTGTTGCTCATGCAGAACCAGTTTCTGAGCTCTGTCAGCAGAGTGCCATATGTTCTGGGGTTCATTTAGCTTCTCTGGCGTTTGTGTAGGCAGCATATTGGATGTAATGCAGCTAAGCTCTGCTCCATTCTTTTCTTTGTAAACTTGTCAAAAGATGAAAAAAGCAGGGAGAAGAAAACACTGAATAATACTTGTATGATCTGAATTATCAGTAAGTTATGGTAACTTGGCAAATCAAAACTGAGGTTTCTTGTGTACTTGAGGATTTTCCTTAATTGCAGCTTATGCATCGCCTATAAAGTTATGCATCCCGCAGTGCTACCTGGTATTCCACCCAAAATGAGTGCTGAGGATTGAGATATAACCCAAGCCATTTGGAAATGACAAGCATCAAGTGCTCATAATTTTTCATTGATCTGCTATTTTAAAATTTTTAAAAAGTGAATAATAGAAGATGGGCATGTGAAGGGATTGTACTCCTCTTTGTTGTCTTCTGGCTTTGTGGAAAATAACTCTCCACTGTTTAAATGCCTGGTACTGAACAGAGAAATCCCAATGCTGATGGTGCCCTCCTGTTTAAAAAAACAAACAAACAAACAAACACATAATTTTTCTCACCAGTCCATTCCTGTTTCTTCCCTGCCCCCCATAATCTTGACCGTGAACTAGTAGGTACCATCAGTCTTTAATATATCACTGTTTATTGATAGTAACCATATATTGTCAGATATGGATCTTATCTGCCAAAAGCTTTTCGGAACCGTTTCGGTGACTGTGACAGAGGACCAAAGTATTTCTGTGATTCTGTAACTAGAGCTTAAAAGCAAAAAAGGAAAAGAAGGAATAAGAAACTAGCAAAAAAGGAATACATATTAAACTCTTTCCCCTTTGCTGAGGTATAAGGCCGGAGGGAAAAGGCTTGAGCGGCTGCTTGATACGAGTGCGTGGAGGAGTGGGGAGGGAAACTTCTGCAGTTCTGACCTAAGGTCGGTCAGAAATAACCAGCTGGAGTGACATGAGTGTAAACCTGGTTGAAGTGACAGGCAGCTCAGCTCTTGGGACTCTATTTACATATGTTTAAAACAAACAAAAAAAGCTGCCTTTGTTCCCCAGGAAAATCTATTTACTTGGCATTCAGCTCATGTATAAGCTGGAACTTCTTTCATGGAAGATGTAGAAACAAAGCAACTGACATTTCTGCTTTGATGTGAGGCTGAAGCTAAGATTTGATTTTGAAATATGAAAGTAAACTAAAACTACCTCCAATTTAAAGGTGGGTTTTTTAATGACCTTAAAAGTTTTGAGAAGTTTTTTTTTTTTTTCCTCCCCTTAGGGACCAGAAGAAATTATAACAGTAATCTTACTTATAGCTGTAAGTCTACAGAGACAGTGGCTGTAGGTTAATGAAAAATTGACACTGCTACTTGCCTGTGCTTCCAGCAGAATTTTTCTTCTTCAAACTGATGTGAACTATTGCACTGTGTGAGTTGGTTATGAGTCTCACATATTAAATTGAATGCTTCTTTTTGTGGAAGCTACAGGAGCGAGTCACAGCTTTATGTTTTGAACAACATTCTGTTTTGAACAAATGCAGCAAAAATTATAAATTTCTTAAAATGGTTACCCTGGTCCTTCCCCACACACGCTCTGAAATGAAGCCTGCTTTGTTAGTCTAAACCAGAAAGTGGGTAGAGGAATTGTCCCCGTTGATCTCCATCCCAGTACTGAATCTGGGGTGCTGTTACCCCAACCTGAGAGTAGTCCAGTAGAGAGACCACACCACAGAGCAATTACTGAGCGTTGCAAGTGCAGTTGCTCCTATGTTTTGGTTTTGCATACGCGTGTGTACGGTTACGCACTCTTACGCACACTCCCCATTGCGTGGCCCTGGGACTCCTCAGGTTCACCCAGTGGCTCACGGAGCGTTGTTCAAGTGCCCTCTCCAGGAGCATTTCTGCAGTGTCTTTTGGGACAGCTTGCTCTCGTTCCTGGGAATTGTGCACAGAAATGGCATGCACTCAACAGCTCAGGCTGAATTTGGTTCATACTCTGACAACTTAATATCTCTGTTTGTTGTCCTTGGCATGGTCGTGCCATCTGGTCTTGCTTGGACAGCTTATCTATAATATTGCACTGCATGATATTTCAGCTTTTGCTTATGAAATCTTGGGCTGTGCTTGAATGGCACAGTGATACCTTGCTGCCAGCCTTTGACCAGATGGCACATGCTTAAATAACATCCCCCCATGTACTGTGATGGAGATGGATACACAGAGGTGTTGGAAATTGCATTTGAGACAAGGGGAGGGAAGGCATGAAGACGGCTTCAGGTATTATATGGAATCTCAGGTC
Organism: Anhinga rufa; assembly: GCA_013400875.1. Taxonomy (NCBI): domain Eukaryota; kingdom Metazoa; phylum Chordata; class Aves; order Suliformes; family Anhingidae; genus Anhinga; species Anhinga rufa. Next base: position 22,995 of record VZTV01039095.1, on the reverse strand, counting down.
AGGAATTAAAGAGCCGTTGGAGACTTCCCTGGTCCCTTTGAAGGACTTTAAACCTATATCAGACTCTTTAGAGTGCCCAGTACTTGGGTTGAGGGGCTGTTCTGGGGCAGAAGCATTCTCCATCTCATCTCTCCTGTAGGAATTTCAAGACTCACTGAGTCACAGAAAGGCACAGAAAATGCATGACTGAGGGTCAGGGTACACTTGGGAAGAGGCAGTGTTTTATGCAGTGGAATTTGGGGCAATGATGGGCAACACCACTAAAGACTCCTCCTTAAGCATTTCTCCAATAGGACATCTGTATTTTGGTGTTCCCGGTGGTTTTGCCGTCTTCACTGGGAAGAAGGTTGGGTGATGAGGAAGTCGTCATCTTTCACTTCTCTGAAGAACAGGCAGTGATGTTTCCTTTCAATCTTCCACAGCCTGGAAGGGTGCCTTCAGCGCCATTGCAGCAACACGGTGTTGGGGCAGCAGCTCGGCGATTGGCGGCTTCACTCATGCTCACCTGCTTCAGGGGAGGTTGCACAAAATTCTCAAATTGTTGTGACACCAACATTTTACCTATGCTAAAAAAATCACTTTCATTTATTGCTCCCTGTGTTGCCTTCACAATTCCCTGTACATCACTCTTACTGTTCAAGGTAAACAAACTAAAAACTGTTCATACCTGGCTTTGGGAAATCACCGAGGTTGGATGACACCTCCCTCATTATGCTGGCATTAATCTGAAATGGGGAAAATAAATGAACCCCACTAAATATATATACAGGCTTGTGAGATGAGAGGCTTGAATTTGTTTTTTGCATCTGCTACATTTTGTCCTTTGCCACTTCCTTTTGGCTTTATCCCCTTTTTTGCCCTTCCATGATTATAAAGCCCTGCTTCTCTGCACGCACTACCCATGATTTTTATTTATGTGGTGTAATTTCATAAGAGATAACTGCTTAATGTAACAAAGAGGCTTGATGAAATCCAGTGGTTGAAAGCTGGAGTGAGATGCAGTCACACTAGAAATAAGGTGCAGCTCCTTTTTTTTCTAATGAGTATTTAGCTTTTAGAACACCTTCGCCAGAAACCGGTTTCTTCTTGGCTTGCAGTCTTTATGCCAGGATTGACCATCATGCTAAAAGAAACATGGCTAAGCTGGCAGTTTGATAAAGAAATAGGCACGGATGTTCTGCCATGTGCACTGTGGTTATTGCTCAGTCAAAGATCCCAAATCCTACCAGTAAATGCTAGGTCAAAGTAGAAGATTAGACCTTTTAGAAGCTGGGAGTCTGGTCCTACTTCGGCATGCAGGGCCTGGACATATGCAGCCTGAGCTCTCACCACTTAAGAAACTACGAAGTGTCCCCAAAGTAACTGGAGATGCATCTCCAGCTTAGAGGGCCAACTTGCTTCTCTTATTAGCTCATTACATTTTAATCTACAGACAAGCCAAACCCTGCTTTGGTGTATGTTCAGGCTTTTCTTATTTGTTATAAATTTTTGAAAACCTATGCTGCATTGATGACTTTTCTTTTTAATTAAAAAAAAAAATCCAGAAGACTTTGTTATGTAGCTATAAAATATAATGTTAAATACCAGCCAATTTTGAGTGTGCTTTTGCTGCTCCACAAAGGTACACAAATGCACACTTGGAAAACCTTTTGCCAAAATATCAGCATTTTAAAACTGTTACAGCAGGGTTATTTTCTTTTGCCTGGGGTTTAAAACATTGCTTCTAACCTGGTATCTGGATAAGATGAATCCACTGAAGGTAAGAAGTTAACTTTCTTATCTGTGGGAGAAATGCTTCTTGACTATGTAATTCAAAATTGTTTTAAGCAACCTTCTCCTTATCCACCAGCAAGGAAGAGGAGTAAAAGGTGTTGGAAGCACTGGGCAGTGAGAAACTAAGTGAGCTGCAGTACTGGGGGCGAGGTGGGGGAAGGCCTTCCAAGCACAAGGCTCTGGAGGGGAGTGGTGGGATTCCCATTGCCAGAGATGTCACAGCCCAGAACCAGGCACGTGGGGAAAGTCCTGCAGAGAGACAGCAGCGGGTACATGCACCAAAATGGGGCTCAAAAGATAAGTTGATGGGTATGAGCAAAGCAATGTAAAGGCAAAGTTGATATTTTTTGCATTACTATTTGCAGTAAAAATAGGAGGGAGTTCTGTTGTGTTCTTTAGTGTATATTTACTGTTATTATTTTACTGAAATGAAGGGAAGGGAAAGTAAGAAGAGAGTACAGAAGAAAGGAAACTAACTTATGTAAATTTATTGAGTTTATTTCTTTTCCTCACAGGGGCTAAAAGTGCTGGGACCCTGTCAGCCCATGTGTCCCCTCCTCTCCCTCAGATCTCCACAAGCTTTACCCTGGTGAAGTTTCCCTGTACAGGAATGCAGGGAGGGCAATGCTTCCTGCAGGGATGAGAGCTTGTGATCCCAGTTAGGATCCCCTTTAGCCCAGAAGCAGTGCCTTCCAGCTACGATTCACCTGGGCAGGTGCCCGTCTGCGCACACCAAGACTGCGTGCGCTGCTCCCTCCTTGTCCCAGAAAACAAGCGCAAGGAAGCAGAGGAAACACGGTGCTCTGTTTGCTAACTTAATCTCCACCCTGCTAAAATGCATGTGGTTTCATTTCTTTTCTTTGTAATAAACTGTGCCCACCACAGCGTATATTCTTTTAAATAACATTTTTAAATATTTTCCGGTAAATTAAAGTGATGACATGTTTGTAGGGTTCATTCTTAATTTCATTTCCTTTGGCTCAGCCAGCCAGATAAAATGCAATGTTATTAATCTTTGTTTAAAAGAAGATCCTTTGCCGAACAGTAATAAATGATCTTGATAGATTTGTCAGGAAAATGAATGATAATCATTTGCAGATAGACACAAGCCTAGTATGGAAGATTAATATGAAAATATGTATTGGCATCATTAATAACATCTGCTGCCAATGAACTTGTATATTGGTTACAGCTCTGAAAGCGATGCGTTCTTGTTTGGATATTGCAATTCATCATGCGCTGTGAGGAGCGAGGCTGTATAGCGCTCCTGGGGTGATGACAAGCTACTCCCTAGGAAAGGCTTGCGAGGCGCCCAGTGCTGAGGCTGCGCCACAGCCTGCTGCAACCACCATCAGATGACCCTGTCATTGCCAAAGCCCTGGTTCTGCTGGGCTCCGGCTTCCACATGCAATTCTTCATGTCACTGCTAAAAATTCTTCCGGACCCCATGATTTTTCTCATTCCTTGCTTTTGGGGCTATGGCTGGCTGATTTTGCAGATAGCCTTGTTCCCTTGGGAGCTCTGCCCTCACGGTGTGGGCTGAGCAATGCTAGTGAAGAAGCTGCTCCCAGTGCAGAGCAGCTTGGGCTGCACCAGCTGCAGCACTTGGTGTTTGACATACGCTTTCGCTCAGGGTCTGCACACATTCCACCTCATGTATCTCTAAAAAGGTTCCTCCGGAGCCTGCCACAGGCATTTAAGCACTTGTATGTCTTCAACTGACACAGCTTTAGGAAGTACCCCTGCTTCACTGGATGCACAATGCATTAGGAGATAAAGCTCTTCACAGGTACAGCATGTGACTGTCATGGGCCTTGGTTTTTCGTCCTTGATCATCCCTGTTAGGAAAAGAGCGTTTTATTTTGGGCTTATGATCACTCCACCTGCAGAGCTTCTGTCGGGGTTTCCCTCTTAAAATCCCCAGAGCATATCTGAGATGGTGCAAAGAGCTGCATGCTCACAGCAGCACTCTGCCACAGCATCGCCCCTGCAGTGGCAGGGGGCTGAGAATCATCCCATCCCCCCCAGCCCATCCTGTCTCTGTCCTTGTCCCGATCCCTGTCCCTGTGGCTCCTTGGCACGCAGGGGTGAGGCTGCTGGGGAGCTGCCGGGGCGAGCAGTGTCCCGCTTGCCGCAGGGAGGGGAGTGGGAGCTGGGGCTGCAGGGACTCTGTGTTCAAGTGTGACCCATGGGGAGATGTAGCATAAACTGGGAATTATCAAGGCTGGGAAGGAGGGCCTGGGAGATGCAGAGAAGAGCTACATATGGATGTAGGCAGAGGGAATGGGTATAGGAGACAAGAAGGAAGGAGCAGAGGGAAATGAGGAATAACGTGAAAAGGAAAGTCTCCCCCATCCCCAGTCTTCAATCAGGAGGGAGAATATAATCTCTCTTTGGTTTGGTTTTAATTTTTTTCAGCTAAACATGGTGTTTTCCTAGAAAATACAAGGAAGGGTCAAGATGTTTTGAGACAACTTTAGCTTATTTCAGTAAAACATTTGAGACTCCCCCTCCCCAATGACTCTTTTTTCTGTTGTTTTGCTGTAGTAGTTTGAAGCAGAGTAGTAAGTCATGTAAGTTTCCCAATGAAATGTGTTTCTCCTGTGGGGCGCACATCTGGCAATGCAGATATCTTCATTCCTTCTGTGGGCCAAGCTCCGGGATGCAGTCACGTGTCTCAAAGTCACATCTCCATTTAACTGACATAGATATCATCATTTTAAAGGAAACCTCATCTTCTAGGGTCCATGGGGTGAGATGGGTGGAAGAGGTCAGCATCATATATCCAAAGATTAAAACTATTTGTGTCATTTAAAAAAAAAAAAAGCCTAGTAAATTTCACTGCTCTGCAAAACTGAAATTTTCTTATGGGAAAAGAATAATCTCAAACGTTTAAAAAACTGCCGCAGAATTCCTCATCCTGCTGCGCACTGCTTTCCCCATGGCTTTAGCGGATGTGTGGTCCAAAAAAGCCAATAAAGCCATTGAGCTAAGTGCTGCTGAGGGGCTCTCTGGCTCAGGAGCACTCAGCACCTCGCTGCTCTCGGCAAGAGCCCTGGTATTTCTAAATGCATTAGAAATGCGTCCGTTATTATTAGACATTTACCAGCTATTAATCACAGCTGGTAACTTGATTTCCTCTAAATGTTTTGAGGCCCCCTCTGATCTGGGCACCACCTGCTCAAAATCGAATAGCGGAAAGGCAAGGCAAGCTCTGTGTTGTATGCCTCTTCCCGGGGGATGGATGGGTGACTGACGGGGCTGAAATCTCCGTTATTCAAAGAAAATCCACTTTTTCCTCTTGGAAAAAGCAAATGCGTGTATTGACCTGCATGAGCACAGACCCGATCCTGCATGGCTGATTCAGTCTTCTCTATCCTCTTCCCCAAACTGAGGATGAGTGGAGGAATTGTGACCTGGGCTCCCTGTGCCAGGAGGGCACAAAGCATGTTTCTCCTCTCCTTGCTGGATCATGCCTCATTTGCTTCATCTTTCTGGCATTGTGCTTCACTGCATGCCCTTGCCTGTGCACACAGCCCATGCCTGGTGGCTTGGACACGGCCCTCGGATGCTGGAGTGGAGGGGTCACATCTCTGTGGGCCTTCTCCAGGTGAGCATCCTAACCACCAGACAAAGATACTGCCACCTCTTCCTCCAGAGGTGGTTTAAAAGGTCCATGCCACATTTCATGATGATACCAAGGTGGGTCAGAGGGTCCTGGACACGCCTAAGGAGGGCAAGGTCCAGCCTTGGACCTGGCCCAAGAAGGGTTATTTCTTTTCCCTACCACAGCCAGGTCACTGTGGTCCCAGGGAGACCTTTGTGCATCAGTGCAGGATATATAACCACAATAACCCAAAGTCAAAATTGGCTTTGTTACCAAGGCACTTTTATTGCTGGTAATGCTGTTAAGGGGCAGGATTGGCCTGATGAGTAAAGGAGGTNGGGCGGGGAAGGCCCTGTCCCCACTGCCCATGCCAACTGGGGCCAGTGGAACACAAGTCCTGGGCTGGCTGTGGGAGTCAAAGAGGTTGTTGCTGCTGAGCTAATCCAGTGGTCCCACACTAACCCCATCTGAATTTTGGCCATATGAAAAAACTCTGCAGTTAGTGCTTAAGTCTCCTTCCCCACACCAGCGTAAACCAGAAGTCCTTCCACTAAAAGCATCAGTGCAAAGTCAGCCCTGAGCTGGTGCGTGGGGGGAGTGAGGCCCCAGCCATGCCACAACCAGACTTTCCAAAGCCTTTCTCCTTGCTGGGCTTGGCTCTGCACCTTTAAAATTGACCCCAGCTCTTCTGACTTCACCCACATGCTGTCCCACACAACCCCTTCATCCTGGATGTGACCAGTTTTGAGCCTGGGTCACACCTTATCTTATGGAGACACCAAGCCCCACAGCCTGGAAATGACTCCAGGGGAATGGCTGTGCCGAGGCGTGCCAGCACCTCTGGGAACCATCACCACGGTCTCTGTCACACAACGCCTCAGGCTTAGTGTCGTGGTTTAGCCCCAGTCGGCAACTAAGCACCACACAGCTGCTCATTCACACCCCCAACACCCCCCCTTCAGCCCCCAGTGGGATGGAGGAAAGA
>VZTV01039090.1:0-10227 GCA_013400875.1 Anhinga rufa | reverse complement strand
AATTTTTAAAAATTAAAATCTGGGATAAACATAGTCCTGTCCCTGTCTGAAGCAAGATGGTGTAGGGAGGTAAAATGATTTTCTCACAGCTTAGTGATTTAACCCTAGTCATAGTTTCTTTAACCTGTTCCACTTTAGTTATAGCCCTTCCTTGAAACAAAACTGCAAAATATCCTGAGACTGTGATTTTATTTTATTTTTAAAGATCTGTGAACTTACTTTTGTATATGGTCATGAATACAGTTTCTATACTGATCATTGAACTGGAGTGAAGGATCACTAATAAAAGATATTCTGTGCAGTGTCTTAAGGCTGTAATATTTTTTACCATTAAAAAATTAAGAGGACAGAGGCTCTCTCTTCCTGTCCCTCATTATCTTTTAGTAGCTACATAAAATATAATTAAAGATGCTATTAAAATAAGAAGCTTACTCTCTGTAACTTCTATCATGTTCCCCCAAGATGGAAAAGCATGCTTGTATGAATAAAGTGTCTATCAAGAATTTATGATCTGGAGGGTGCAACTTACTGGACTGGTGGTCAAAAACGGTCAGTTTGACATTTACCCTCAGTCCTGCTTGACTAAAGAGAATACAAACTATTGCTGTACACGGTGTGTTTATTTTATTGTATATATTTTCAGGATGATACAGGAAAATACTTCAGGACTTACTAATTTATCCTTCATTATTTAAAATTGCATGACTTTGAATTACTTGTGATATTGGTGCGTGACTGGGCAAAATCTAGCTTGTAGTAGTATTTAAAAAGTTTAAAAATCTGCCTACTTCTGAATATATGTTTATGATTACTTTCTATCACATGAAATGTCTCTCTTTCCACTGGTAAGTCTAGTATTTTCTCTGTAAATGGAAGGTACTTACAGGAAGAGGGTAGATATGGAGTAGATATGTAAGACTTGAGCTTATTTTCAGGAAACAAACATGATCCTAAACACTTCTGATTCTTATTCATATCTGTGTTATTTAAAAAAATTACACTGATAAGTGATCCGTCTTTGGAAAGTGCCAGCTCTGTGAGAGGAGTAGAACCAATCTATTGTGATTGCACTTGAAGCTCAGTCAGGATTACTGTCTCACTTCACTCCACCTGTCATCACATTTACATTCCTGCAAAGGGGAGCATATGTACCTCCAGGGTATGCAAAATCACATGAAACCACAAAATTGGACAAGCTGGTTTCAAATCGAAGCAATTCCTTCTTCAACCTTTGTTTTTGCAAGGGTTAATCTTTTGTTCCTTACTTCGGTATATGTTCATATTTCTTCTCCATTTTTTTGTACTAAATGCCAGCTTTCAATCATGTTTAAGATATTTTGATGAGACAAAAAGTGAAACAAGAAGTGCTGCCTGAGAGGCAATTTGGAGTAAATTACTATTTAAATATGAGGCTAAAAGTCCTACCCCTCTTTGAGGGGACCTAGGCAATAGCCACTTTACAAAGGAGATAGTGATATTTTTCTACCATATTACTGTAAAAGCAAATATATGAAACCCTTCAAGACAATTAAATGTAACTTGATAGATTGTTTTGCAGGATTGTAAATGCCATTGCTTCCTATTGGTGATATTTGAAAGTGAGGACGGTACTTAGCAAAGATTCAACTAAATTTTGGCTCTTGCTGAGGCTTCTGGCATTTAACTGCGTATACTCCAATAGAAGCCATTTAATGTGAGTTGTTTTATTTTATTGATGGGAAGCAAGATAGGTATCCCCTTCTGTCCTGCTCTCCTTAGGAATTATTAATTCAAAAATTTCTGAAGAGCTTTTCAGCACACACTTTCAAAACAAAACATTTTGGTGAAAAGTACAAGTATGGAAACATGGAACTGCAGATATCAGTTTCTCCTAAAGTTATGAAAATGGGAGGGGGTGAAAGAACATTATAATTAGAGATGGTTGAGTATTGTTTGTCAAAGACATTCAACAAATTATTTGTTACTGGGTAATTTGAAACTCACATTTGACTATTTCTATAGCTTGTCAGAGGGAGTTCTCAATTTAGTGAATAAGAAGTATGTGTATTGAATACTTTGATTTTTTCACATTGTTGCTTAATTGTTTTCACTTAAAAAAAAAAAAAGCTCTACATCCTTGTATATCAGGAGCTACTAGGGCTCATTTGAAATACATAAAACTAAAATGCTTTATATCTCCAAAACATGCGGTGTGTGAAGACTAAGACTGTTTTTTTGCAGTGGCAATTCTGATTTTTAAAGTGTAAGAAATGGACAGGTCAAATGATCTTTCCAAAGACACATAACATAACTGAAGTAAGACCTAGATCCATGCACTAATTGTTGCCTTAAAATGAGATCTTCGTAATGAAAGGCAGAGTTTTTTTCAAATGTATCCTTTACTTTGAAATTCTGTCACTTTTTTGCTAAGGTAAGCACTGTGTTAATGCATGTAAACAAATATTAGATTATTCACAACTACTGTCATATAATATGAATGAAAAGTAAATAGGCTAAGATGGGATGCATATGGATTTCTTAAAAATATTGTTCCTGTCAGGGAAGACTTTACCAAGACTTCTGTGCTACAGTGCCTTCTTCATCTGTGCCCTTGGTCTTTTCCAGTTGCCTTGTGACTGTGACCCCACCAGTCTGCTCCTGTGCAGTGTTTGTCACATGTTGGATGATTTTTTTATTTTTTTCTCCTGAGGAAAGTAACTTTTGGCACTTGATGGAAAATCCTTCTGGTTGATTGGGCAGTCCTTTACTGGAAAAGGCCGACTTCCTCATTTCCCAGGCAGCTCTTCACCAAACTGACCTCTTGGTCATGGGTAGTTAGACAATGCCAGGACCTGCAGGCAAGAGAGCCTGTGTAGCTTCCCTGTTGCATAAGGGCTCAGGTAGATCCTTCAGGAAAGGTACTGGGTGCTTGACTTCCTTCCCTGGAAGTTCCCAGGAATTTCTTTTTCCTTCTCAAAACGGTTCTGGTCATAGCTTGGCAGTTCCTTCTTTGAAAAAAGAATATTTTCTCCTTCAGGTCTGTTCAGGTCTGTTGCTGTTCAGGTCTGTTGGGGCAATTGGCAGCTCCTAAAATTGGGCTTTGAGAGCTGCCCATGAGTCTATTAAGTCTAGCAAATGTACTAGTCGGAGATTTCAGTGGGTTGTGTGAAACATCTGGAATGAGTGACTGTGCTGTTATAGCACAAGCCAGCTGTGGGTTACCAATTTACTGTGATTTAGATAAGTCTCTTTCCAACCTTTCGTTGTCAGCAGCTCTTCCTGGGATGCAGTGAGCCACTGTCTAGTGGTACCCAGAGCAGGATCTGCTGGGTTTCCATCACAAATGATTAGGCAGGAACTACTGGCAGTGAATTGCGCCTTTCCTTCAGGTCTACCACCATGGATTGGAAGGGTATTATTCTTGTCGTGTAGGTGGAGAAGTTCCTTCTAAAGACCAATTTCTCTTCCTAACACGCTAGGTGAAATTTGTGCCTGTGCCAAAACTGCATTGCTTTCTCTTAATCAAAGACATGCCAAGACAGGATGCTCAAGGGTAGGATTTCATTGTAGCTAATGCTTTGGTTTTGTTTTCAGATTGAGATGAATTTCTATTTAAAGTTGTGCTTCCAGTGGTTCTTAATAACATGTAATGTTTAGGCTACTCTGAAAACCATGCTATGTTTCCTTCCAAATAAACATTATTTACTAGTTGATCGTAACTAATAAATACACAACTAAGTTATTGGGAGACATTACTAAGAATTGCACATGATTAGGGATTTTATAGTGCTGTATTTTTCTTGGAACTTGGTGCTTCATTAAAAACACTACTTTGGGATGTGATTGCTCTATGCCTTTATACTACTTGAGTTCAGAAAAATATACTTCTAATAGTGTCATTGTAAGTAACTTAGAAATACTATTACTACTAAGACACTGTAATATTTTCACTGCATTTGTAATACTTTGGTATGTCCTGTGCTCAGTTTCAGCACAAGACATTCATTGCTTGTATTTCTTCAAATGCAAAAGAAAAAATGCACTTCTATAAGAATTGTAATTTTATTTGCTACTTTACTAGATTATACTACATGGGTTGATCCACTGTATTATATTTTAATGAAAAGAAGCATGGATTTATTTTGGTAGTCTGCCTATATACTAATTTTGCTTTCAAATTAGGTAAGAAAATTAACTATTGGTTTGAATGCATGTCTTTAACAACGTTGTCACAGCAATCAACCCATTACCACAACTTCAGCAATAATCCAGGTTACTTTTCATACACATTGGTGTTTAATTTAAGTCTGTGATTTTTTTTTTATTTCTACTTTTTGCCTTTATATATTTTCCCTTGTTTCCTTCTTTTCAGTATTGTATCAGGTTTTTTAGCAGTTTTCCACCTATTTGCTTTATAGAGGTCAGAAGGATGCATGCGAGAGTACTACCTTTCATAGCTGCCATAGAAGCTAGGTTTACGTGTATATATGCAAGATACCTCTAAAGTCCATACTGATACATTAGTGTAGTCTTTACCTCAGTACTTATGCAGAAGGCCTCAGAAAGGCCTCATACATGTGATGTATGTGTCTCTTAATAGGAAGTCGTTGTTATTACACATCTTTATTTTGGGGGACCTGTGAAACATGCATCTTATCTGTCAATATTGCATCTCACCATAAGTTGATGTTACTTGGGGGAAAGACTTGGATAAGTAAGAGAAGAAATTTCTACTTTTTTCTGTAACATCAAATGAATAGTTGTTCATTATAGAATTATGGGGAGAAATGGATTTTCTTAGAGAAAATTTTCTGCTCTACCAAACCCTCTTAATACTTAGCGAAAGATATATTACAAAAAAAAATCTAAGTAGATACTCATGCATAAACTGTGAATCACAGAATCACAGAACGGCAGGGGCTGGAAGGGACCTCGAGAGATCATCTTGTCCAACCCCCCTGCGTGAGCAGGCACACCTAGAGCAGGGGGCACAGCACCACGTCCAGGCGGGGTTTGAATGTCTCCAGGGAAGGAGACTCCACAGCCTCTCTGGGCAGCCTGTGCCACTGCTCTGTCACCCTCACAGGAAAGAAGTTTTTTCTTGTATTTAAGAGGAACTTCCTGTGTTCCAACTTGTGCCCATTGCCCCTTGTCTTGGTCGGGCACCACTACAAGAGTCCAGTTCCATCCTCCTGACACACACCCTTCAGATATTTATAAACATTGATAATATCCCCCCTCAGTCTTCTCTTCTCCAGGCTGAACAAACCCAGGTCTCTCAGCCTTTCCTCATAAGGGAGATGCTCCAGTCCCTTGATCATCTTTGTGGCTCTCTGGTGGACTTGCTCCAGCAGCTCCCTGTCCTTCTTGAACTGGGGGGCCCATTCCAGTAGCTTTTGCAGTGTACTATTTCTGTGTGTGACACTTGTATTTAGAACATTTTAAAATACATATGCCCTGATTATGTATGGGAATATATTTTTAAATAATTATGAACTAATATGTATGTACACTGTAACAGTAGTACAGTATGTTCTGAAAAATACATAAAAAGTGACATAGCTTTTCTACTGTGGTTTGTTTTGTTTTGTGGGTTGTTTTTTTTTTTAGACGGTGCTGGAAAACCTCAGTGTCTATACTACACTTCATTTGTTTGATTTTTCATTAATATTTGAGACCTTTCTAGATCATGCATGTTTAGATGAGCTATATCTATAACCATGTTTCTGTTGTCTTCTCCTTTCAAGAAGATACTGTAGCATGATACTATTCATGGCTGAACTTAAGTATTTTATATTAGTTATGAACCTGGATTTTTTTTCTGTGGTTTTTGTAATTTCCTATGTAAATGTATGTGTCATATCAAATCAGTATTACAAATGGTTTCTCTTGTGTTTTGTTTTAGCAACATTTGTTGTTTGGTGGGTGTAAAAACATGTTAAAATAGATTTGGTAGTTTTACTATTCAGACAAACTTTTTTTGCCTTTTGCATAAAAACCACTTTTTTTCCATTTTCCCCTGCAAAAATTTTTTAGTGTCACTATTACTGTTCTCAGTTATGCATCCCTGTGGTATCTGAAACCTTACCATGTACTTTTCAAAGATCAATTTTCAGGCACGAACATTGTAATAAGACACTAGCCATCCAAATATGCATGTTCAGTATAAAAATATGCATATATGAATGCTAAACTGAAGTTTATACAGAGTTTATAGTATAAACAGAGTTTTACTAATAACATACAAATATGTGAGACCATTTTCATCCAGTACTTGCTTTTATTGTGGTTGATATAACTGCACATAAGTGAGAAAAATTTTGGGGAGGTATTGGTAAATACTTGTTACTAAGTCCTCATTCATTTTGTAAGAAATCATACTGTAAAAACAATAATCAAGGAATATATTTCTCATATACCAGCCTTTTATTTGCATTAAATTTCAGCACCTGCAAGTCTGGATGTCTTAATTAATATAAATTCTTTACCTAGTAAAAAAAAAAAAGAAAAAGAAAATTTTATTTCAAGAACATTAAATTCCCAATTGAATGGCATAAAATTGGTATCATTCTTAAGCAGAAAGAATTATATTTGGCTAGTATAATTAGAAGAAAAAGAAAAGATGGAAGCTCTCAGGATATTCATTGTTAAAATTGTTTTTCTGTGAAAGCTAGGAGGTATGTGATGTTCCTGAACTTAATGTGCCTAATGCATTGATACAGGGAGAGTACTATCTGGATAAAAATAAAGCATTATCCAGTAGAGCTCATTAAATGTTGAATTTCTTTTGTGTTTGTTTTATGAGTATACAGTGAAATGATGGATGAGAGGGTATTTGATTCAGACTATATTGAAACTCATCTGATAGATTTTTCATCTGAAAATTCAAATTTTGATATTTCACCTTTAATGAATTAAAAATTTCTTAATTTAACTCAAAACAAAAGCTTGTTTAAAATATATATTTTTTTTTTTTTGGTTGGGTTTTTTTTCCCATTTTAAGGCAATTTTGGGCTAATGCTGATGCAGATTTTTTTAAAATTAAGATCTCTGCCCTTTATTTATATGAGTGCATTGACAAAAGAAATGGTTTTGTGATTCTCACTTTACTTACGTTTTGTTACATGGCCATTTTGAATGTCAGAGAAAAAACATTAAACATGTACTCACCATACCTCATTCAGAATGCAAACATGCGATAATACTAATTAATGTTTCTGGAATTAAGATATTTAATTGGGTAGCTAACTATAGTTGGTATTTTAAAGTAGTTTGTTTTAAAGCTCTTCCTGTGGCCTTAATGAAACCAAATGGTCTGGCTTTTCCTGTCTGGTGCTTATTACTCTGGACACGTATACCTGGACCTCCCCTCACACCAGTGTGAGATAAAGCTGTGTCAATGTAGGACCAGTGAGGATTGTTTTAGCAGGAAAGAAGGCACAAGATGAGGCCTAATTAACCTTAATTAGGAGCAATTTGTTTATAATCAGAAGTTTTATAACCTACTCTTAAGTACTTCAGTCCTCTCTGTGGTGGCTCCTTTCAGGAATACCGAGAGATGAGCCTGTATAATGCTTTGAATGCAAGATGTAGCTGAATGTCTGTGGCACCTTCAAATGCAGAGTGTAAAACCTCCCTTTACACTGAAGGAAAACTGTATTTCTTCGTAGCAGTAACTGCTGCTACACTGCATTTTTTATTGTGTTCTCTGTTAAAAGGTCACATCAGCACTGTGCAGACATTTGAGAGGCAGAAGTAGACTTGGTGCACGCTGGTGCTTTTCAGTAAAGAAATAATTTTAGGTAGTTTACAAAAGGTATAACAAAGTCCATCCCAAATCTTTTGAGTAAGGACTCCTGAGGGTTTACAAGGCCTGAGGTCTACGCTGTGACTTTATTTCTCCTATTGTGGTGTTCATCTTTTTGCACCTGCTACTTGTGAGATTTGTAGTTGTGACTTCCAGGAGGTACTGGAGACCTTTTGAAAGAACAGTAGCTAACATAGAAACAGTAGGCAACAGAGATGCAAAGACAACTAGCAGGATTTCGGAGCTACCTGTAATACAGCATATTTGATATCCAGTTAGAGTGCTTTCCATCCCTGAAAACTTTCCTGAAAGGGTTGTATGGAAATTGTATGAAAATACTTTCTCAAAGGTGCAGGAATGGGGTAAATATTTTAAGTATCAGATGTGAGGTACAGTAGGCACAGAAAAATAAAAGGTCATGTAAACTCTAGAAAAAAGCTTGAAAAGAAATACATTATTTTGCATTATATCAGAGGCATAAGAACTGAAGAGACTGTTGCATATAAAGGATCATTTTTTCTTTTAATTGATATCAAAGTTATTCTGTTAATCCAGATATAGGAGAATAGCTCAACTATATTGATTCCTGAAACCAGAAAATGCAATCCAATGAACAATTTAGACATACCTGAATTAAACTGGATGGAAAACCAGTAACAGCTTTGTCGCACTTAAGTTACAGTTTTAAATTCAAAACTTATTTGGGGAAGTAACACTGTAATACACTTTCTATGGTGAAAGCAAACATGGTCACAAAAATGTATACAAATATTTCTTCTCATTTTATAAATTATTTCATTTGAGATGGCAGACTGTAGTGGTCTATCTAGTGTACAGTAAAAAACCCTGAAATCTCTCACAAAAAAAAAAAAAGTCTAGGCTGAGGTTGCAGACTGGAAAAAGTTGTATGTCTCTTTAGGGTTAGTACTGCCATTCATATGGCCACTTACTTTTTAAATTTTCCTAATTACCATACCTTAAGAGCATAGGCTTTCATCAAAGTATGTTTTTCTGGGTGGAGGTGAAGGAGAAGGAGTTAAAGCTTCTTGGAGCTGAGACCTGGCAGCAGATTTGAGCTTGCTCACCCTGTGCGAGCTAGAACAATCCCAGCTGGTAGAGAGTTCATGCACTGTGAATCCAGGCAAAAGAACTGAACTGGAAGCTTGAACTCGGTCCCAAGCTGCTGTCCTTGATGTCATTGTCCTCTGGAGAAAGGAATATTGGAATAGGAGCCATTGTAGTGGCCAGATCAAGACAACGCCACAAAATTGCAGAGTCAGTAAGCACAAGCAAGACTGCTGCTCTGGGGGGAAAGGGCTCTAGCTCCTGCAGAGGTTGATTCTGAAATCGAGTGATCGGTGAACCTCAGAACAGACATATTGCTTGAGGTGGAGGTTGTTTACCCTTTCTTGAACCATAGTTGGAGGAGCCTGGGGAGCGAACAGCCTTCAAGAAGATAACATTGTTTATGTTACAGGACACTTAGAGCCAGTGAGATAAACAAAATCCAGCCCAGGATCTCCTCATAGTGATGAATGCCACGTCTCCCACCAAACTGACTGACCCTCATGTAGTCCTGTTCATAGGGATGTTGGTACATGGTTTAAAATGAAGTCGAGGAGCAGAGGAAGGAGCTAGTACAGCCGTAAGTAAAGGGGAAGAGTACTAATGGAAATGTGAGCCAGCAAATTTGTTCTAATGCCTCAGTCTCCTTGTTAGGAGGATAATTGTCCATTACAGGGTTTGCAGGCAGATAATTAAAACAAGATGGCTTGATGGCATTTCCCCATCCTGTCATGCTCTCAAACTCCCCAAGTGCCCTTTATGTTATTGAGAATTCAATTTATTTCACAGCCTGATTTAGGTTCCTCTGTTTCTTTTAAAGAGGATAGAGTATTATAGTGACATAAAGACTGTAAAATATTGCAATTTTATATATGACCATGGTGTCATCATAGCACATAGTAGTGAGACACAGCTTAACAGTTTTCCCACTGCATATTCAAGGGAATCTCTTTCTACATTTTTAGGTGTATGACTCCTGTTAGTTTGTTAATGGCTACCACAAGGCTGCAGGGTTTCCACTGCTAACTCATCCCTACTGCTTCCTCCACTCAAAATCCCTTTCTGTCACATCCCCATTCAAAATGCAGAGCTATATATGAAGGTACTAGTCAATTCCCACTGATTGCCCTTTCCTCCCATCCATAATCTTTCTGTTGATGCAGTTAACTCTCACCTCAGGCAAACTCCTGGGTCTAACATATGGTTCCTATATGAATGAGGAAGTATTTAAGAAAAGAATTCCTCACTCTGCTCTTTAGTCTGCCAATTTCTGTGGGAGTGCTAATTTCCTTGATTGTGAAAAACCTTCCATTATTATCCATTGGAGATCATCAGCTGGAAAGGATTACTTGTTTTCATTTTCCTTCTGTAATACC